>CM037155.1:29532828-29827828 GCA_020921065.1 Vaccinium darrowii | reverse complement strand
GCCTTTAAGTCTTCTCTCTCAGATTGACTTTGGAAAACCAAATCTAATCAGACGATTGTGTTTTAATGGTTCAATTACCTCAACTATGAGGATTTTACCTTCAAAGTGAAGAAATACAAACCAACTTACTTAGGAAATTAAAGAACAATAAAGAAACAAGGTACTTTGATTGATAAATCAAAAGTAGACTTACTTCGAAATCTTCTTCAACTTCAAATAGAAAGACAACAAGAACTTCGAACACTTGATTGTTACAAGAACTACTATCATCTACTTCCTAAAACTACTTCCAAAACTACTTCGAACTGAGTCAAATTCCTAAATCTACAATTCTAACTGCTAAAGAACAAATTAAGCAACATTTTTGTTGTTTGTTGAAGATTTGTCCGGGGGGCTTTTTACTCTTCAGTTTCTTCTATTTATAGGTCTTGCTTGCAGTTTGAACTTCCCACTTGATTTCTTGACTTCGAACTTCATCATTGCATTTCAAAATATTGTTTCTTCCCTCCAAAAGCATTTGAACTTGAATTGCTTCAAACTCCTTTCAGAAACATTTGAATTTGAATCTGCACGGTTACTCACTCAAATCACATTTTACACATGATTAATTTCAAAGAATAACTGTCTTGCACGATCTAATTCATGCGTAATTGTTTCAACTACCAACTGCCCAGTCTTACACGTGTAATAACATGAAGTTCATGCTTTTTAGCAATTTAAAATGTGGCTTCGAAGTCCACTCCTTTATTTACTCCCTTGGCTATAACTGCTAATAACTGTCTTTTAAAACTAGAGGTCAATACGATATCATATTGATCCTCTTTTAACACTATAATCTAGTGCTTTTTATTAACGACACATTTCCAACGTTTGGAATTTCTGATTACGTGTCAATTAATTACTGGATGTGTTAATTTTATATGTAAACAGGTGCATATCAGAAGCATCCAGGCAGCAGATTTTCAGATTTCTATGGAGTATTTCAATCCAATCCAAAACAAGTACAATAGACTGAAATTTATACGTCAAAATCAAACTAAAAACACTTAGCAAGAGTGGAGAAATCCCTACCTCAAGTGCTAGCCTTCAAAGTTTAGCTCCAAGAAGCCCTAGCTCTCCAAATCTTCAGATTCCACCCAACCCCAAGCTTGAACACTTGATTTCACAGACCCAATAGCGAGTATATGCAATATTGTTGATGGATCTATCGTGGATTTAAGGATTTGGGGTTGATTTTGGGGTGTGTGTGTGTGTGTGTGAGAGAGAGAGAGAGAGAGAGAGAGACAGAGTGCACTGTGTGATAGAGAGGAGAGGGAGGAGCCGACTGGGAAATGGGAGAGAGTGATGCTCTCTCTCTATCCTATCCTATGTACATGGTATATATATCACACATCGCACCCTTTCTACTTGTTAATGTGTTACCTTCAAGTCCAACTAAAGTAAAATTTACGCATACAACCCACATTTGATATTCAAAATACTTTCACACTTTTCCCATATTTTTTTATTTACCCAAAAAAAAAAAAAAAAGATTTAGCTCCAAATGAAGATCCAAGCAAACCCTAGCTTCAAACTTGAAACCCAACTGAAAATCACACTTCCAAGCAAATACAAACGAGACCCGGGCTTCAAACGGCCTTGAGAATGCACGCAGGAGAGTGGATCTATGGAAGTATTGAGTTTGGGAGGTGAATTTGAGAGTGATTTGAATAGATTTTTAGAGAGAGAGAGAGAGGGAGGACGTGGGCCGGTTTTCAAAGAGGGAGGGAGAGAGTGAAATTTTCTCTCTCGCTCATGCTATTTATACTCAAAACACACACATACCCTTCCAAGTTCCAAATGTGTTACAATATAGTCCCGAACATATAAAATTCTCACATTAACCCTCCTGTCCACTTTTAAATGAAATTTCGTAATATACCCCAATTTAAATTTTAAATATTTTTTGTGAAATTTTGAGTCTTTACAAAAGTTAGAGCATATCAGAGGGTTACTATATCGATTAAGCAATAAAGAAGAGCATGGTAAAAAAAAAAATTCTAAAGGGAAATGATTTTCACACTCCCCTTTTATCCCTAAACCTTTTTTTTTTTCTCTTTTATTCACTTTGAAATTACCAAATTACCCTTACCTCATGAGTCACTTTTCCCATATGAAGGACAATTTGGTACTTTCAAGTGAATAAAGACAAAAAAAAGGTGTGTTTTGGGATAAATGGGGGGTGTGAAAATCATTTTCCCAAAAAAAAATTATGATTTTTACAAGGGAAATGATTTTCACACCACCTTTGATCCTCAAACACTCCCATTTTGTCATTATTTGCCTTGAAATTCTCAAATTACCCTTGCCAAAGTCACTTTTTCCATATGAAGGGCAATTTGTTACTTTAAAGTGAATAACGACAAAAAAGGAGGGGTTTGGGAATAAAAGGGGGTGTGAAAATTATTTCTCTTTTTATAATATCTCGTTATTTTTATTGTTAAAAGATAAAATGTACCAGGGGTGACTCTCCCATAAACCCAACAAGGTCACGCGACCTCGCTGAGTTCAAAAAATGCACCAAAATTTTTTTGAGATATAAATTAAATTTTTTTTAGTATTGTCAACGCTGGGTTACTTGTGCAAGGTTAAAATAAATATTTTTAACTAAATTTGAACCAACTTGTCATAGTCCTAACAAAACAAAACAAATCGAAATCCCAATATATGAATATAATATCACGTACATTAATGGGATAGTGGATTTCTGAAGCCCAATATATAATGTAATGGGACAGTGGATTTTTAAAGCCCAATATATAATGGCATAGTGGGTTGGTCAAAAAATAAAAAAAAGGGGATAGTGGAATGAAAGCTTCTCTCTCTCTCTGTCTCTATCTATCTATCTATCTACTTGTAAAGTTAACTTTGCTTCTTCCAGTCGCCGCATCAACCGTTGAAAGAGTTTTTTCGTCGATGAAATTGAAAAAAAAACCCGATTGCGTAACCGGGTGGAGATGAATAATTGAATGATTCTTTGGTCATGTTCATCAAGTAGAACATGTTTAGGAGTGTTGATAATGAAGTTATAATTCAACGCTTTCAAAATATGAAAACTCGTCGTGGGATATTTTAATATTATGTTGGAGTCCCTTTTTTTTGTCAAACTCGTCGTGGGATATTTTAATATTATGTTGGAGTCATTTTTTTTTTGTCAAATGATGTAATGGATGTGTCTCTTTTACCTAGTCAGAGTTTTTTTTTTTTTTTTCTTTCATATAACTTTTCGTCGTAGACACACTATATATTTTTGTCACCGCTGGATGAAAATTCTGGAATCGCTACTGAAATGTATTGTAACTGTTTCGTCTTAAACAAATGTATTAAGGCTATACAAGCATACAAAGAGGCCAGTGACTTTTGGTCAAGGTAAGGTTTGGTTTGTCTTGGACGGTTTCTAGTAAGTGTACCATGGCAAATTAATAATGTGTGGAGACTCCTAGCCTCGCTTATTCACATTAACAAGTGAAGGTGTTCTTTCACTGATGTCATAGCCCATATTTGAAAGTTGGGGCTGTTTTGAGTAACACTGGAAATTGAAAGAAAATGTTAAGTATTTATAAGAATTGCTCAGAAAATATTCAGGATTTAAAATTAGTAGCTCAGACACTTTTCTGAATATTTTTTTTGTGTATGTAACGGTGCTAAAAATTCAATTCTAGTCTTAAGACCTAATTTTGCCAAAATATTTTATTAAGATTTGATAAAATCAATCATTAATTTTATCAAATGAGAAAGAAATTTGATTAAACCTTAACTATTATAATTTTATTAAATCTCTTTCTCATTTGATAATAGTAATTGATAAAATCGTCTGGGAAATTCAACTTAATTTTCTCACCCTTTCTGCTCATATGTTCCCTCCCCTTTCTTTTTTCTTTCTTTCCGCAAGTTCCATCCATTCGAAACAGAAGTACAAAAACCCTACAGTTAACACTTAACAGACGAAAAAACCCTAGAAAAACTGAGATAAGGGTGGAAAATGTGGCGTAGTTGCGCCGGCGACGGCCTGAGAAGGGCAGCGAGGTGTTACCACACGATTCAGGCGATCCCGAGAGAGTTGAAGGGAAACAAAGTATCCGCAAGGGACAGAGCCCAAGGCCGAATCCCAGCTGTCGTTTTCACTCAAAGCTATCTCCAATCAACCTCTACTCCTAGGCCGCTATCAAGAAAACACCTCCTCACCGCCGAGAAGAAGCAGATTCAGGCCATCCTTGACTCCGTCCAACTCCCCTTCTTCTGTTCCACCACCTTCCCTCTCCAGATCCGAGCCGGTTCTGGCTCCTCCACACTCCTTGATTCTGGTAACGTCCTCCCAATTAAGGCAAGTATACTATTCATCTATCGTTTTAAAGAGCAGTCATTTGTGTTTGTCCTATCCAGCTTTATGGGATTCAAAAGAAATGGCGTGAGTTTGAAGGCTTTTGGGCCATTAGATTCTACTATTAGGAACTGAAAAAACACCTCATAAATTGAAAACGCCTAGTTTATGTTTAGTGTATCCATGGACAGATGCGAGAATGTAACTTTTCAAGAGTAATTTAGGGTGCCCAATATTGCGTTTTATTGAAAAAGTAAATAATTGGCATCCCTTTGTTGTGTATGAATATAGGTTGTTTTCTGTCATGGTGAATTTACTTTTGGAGTTTGCATTTTTTAATGTTTGGGATAGTTGTGTAGATCCACAGGGACCAAGAGAGTGGAAAAATCTTGAACTTGGTTTTTGTTTGGGCCGACGAGGGAACGGAGTTGAAGGTCGATGTGCCGGTTGTTTTCAAAGGAGAAGAGGCTTGTCCTGGACTCAAGAAAGGTTGGTAATTTCGTTGTTAACTCTCTCTTCTTCTTTTTTCTTATCTAACATAGTGTGCTTTATAATGATGAAAGCAGCTGAAATGATGTTATGAGCTCTTTCCCAGGGGGCCCGCTTGTTTGATGGGATTAATATTGAGAGATATATAGTATACATAATTCTGGCAGACTAACAGTGAGGGGATTAATACAATGCATTCCGTTGGTGTTGTATATTGCACATATTTTGTGATTATGTATACAAAGTATATTTGATTCTGATATTCTGTAGTACATATAGATATAGCGAAACGCCAACTCCAATACTCATGCCTGGTCAAACAACGGCCATTAGGGCCCGTATAGAACCTGGATGAGTTATTTGAAAAATTAGGAAGCTGAGAGAACCAGTGGTTTATTAGTTATCTCGGCTGTGTTTGGTTAGATAGTTTAGTTTAGTTTTGATGATGTCAGCAGGTGTAATGAGTAGAAAGAGATAGAGAGAGAAATGAAGAAAATGATGATGTCATCAAAACTAAAACTAAAACTAAACAGGGAAACGAACAAGGCCCTAATGATTTTATTCTCAACTAGGAAGAAGATGTCACCTACAAGATGTCACTCCTCAGAAACATACAAGACCAACTAGCCACAACTATCGTCAAAGAAGCTATGTTTAAAGTTGAACACATGTTACAACAGTTAGATCTGGAAAGAACGATTTTAACAAATCATGTTTCATTTTTCCTGATACCTTTTTTTTTGATAACCAAATATCTGGACCAGCTTGTATTTTTTCTGATACCTTAGTTTCCAGTTCTACGTAATCAGTACCTTCACGAAGTCTTGGTCTGATTCAGACATGTCTTTAGTTTTTGGTAATTTCTGGTGTTGGTGAACCAATGGTCTCTTTTTTGTCCTGATACGTAAAAGGATATGCTTATGCTGAACATGTATTGTTGTTTATTCTAACTTTGCTAAAGCATGCTCCGTTTGATTTATATATTGTGTAACTTAATAAATGTACTTCCATTTTCTCACCCATCATTTTGGTCCGTCAGTATGTTTTTTATTGCCTTGAGCTCTTAAAACTTTGGATGTGCCTAATTTCAATTTTCTTGTTCTAGTTTGCAGTTGTTTTGGACTCGACAAATCACATACTAGCTATCTTGTTTGTCGACATTTACATAACTGTGCGTTCACCTGCTCATAGCTGGTTCTTGTGACGTTTTATGCGAATCTTGAAACTTTACTACATTAACAACTAAGTGGGACTTTGGTTATGTTTCTCGTTTTTGTGCTTGAAAACTGGAAACAAGATTTACCTAACTCGCAAGGGTAGTCCAATGATTATGGGTAGTCTTACTCGGTCACTGCCACGGAGACCAGCCGTTGACTTGGAGGTCTTGTGTTCAACTTCAACTTGCAATGCCTTGACTTTCTTGATGTATGTGGAGTGGTTCCAATTGCCTTGCCTTGGAGGGTTCCTCGCTAACCAGGGGAAAAAAAAGGAATTAAGCAGCAAATATTTCCTCAGATTTCCGTAGAAAACAGAAACAAAGAAACTTGTTTGGTATATAAATTGGCTTCAAAAAACTGCACAATGAAATAAGTAACATATTTGGTTTTACTAGAGTGTTCATAAAACATCAATGGATACCTGCAGAACCATTTAATTGTGGAACAAGCTACACACATTACATGTCCTTTAAAGCTACCATTAAGGAAGTCTCAAAGATAGGAGAATGACATCTGAGCAATAATGTGTTAAAGGATACTGCGGTACATATTAATGTGGGAAAAAGACGTACTAAAACTGTTTGAATCGATAAGACCTGATCTTTAATCTGCTTCAAGGAAAAGAGCTAAAAATGGTCAGTATAATGAAAAGAACAAGAGTCTTTTAGGCCAGGTTTCCCTTAAGAAGCTGATCTGGGAAATAACGTGTTAAAGGAAACAGCAGCACTTATTAATGTGGCAAAAAGACGTACTAAAACCGTATGAATCGATAAGACCTGATCTTCAATCTGCTCCATGGAAAAGAGGTAAAATGTCAGTTTATAATGAAATAAACAAGAGTCTTTTAGGCTTGGTTTCCCTCGAGAAGCTGATGCAAGAACCTCTATAGCTATCCTAGGAATTCTGTTGTTAGGTGGCCCGGGGAGTACCATGAGTTGATGTCTAGAGAACTATTCTTATAGGATCCACCACCACCTTAGCCAATCTTAGAAAAGCAAAATTGGTCATTCATTCGCAAGGATTTGCCTCTTCTATCCGGCTATCCCCACCTTTATACAATTTTCAATGTTCGATGTCCAAGGACAAATGGATCAATTGCCATTGCTGTGTGTCTTGTCTAATGATTATGCTAATGATCGGGTGTATGATATGGGTGGGGAAAAAAAAATGTGAAGGATTATTCATTAATTTGGATGTTTAAGAAAAGGGTCAAATCCTTGACAGGCATGAGTTCATGATAAAATGACACATTGAAAGGTTTGGTAGGAGAGTGGGTTTATGTAATTGTTTCAGATTTACTTGTGGAATATCAATACTTCATGCACCTCTCTTATGGTAATGAAACACAGCAAACTGTCAAGACCACAACCACAGCAATTAGAACTGCTACATCACTGGAGATGATCTGAGCAGAGGGATTCACAACAAAATTAGACTAGGTTCTGATGAAGGACGATCAAAAAGATTAAGGGGAAGATGAAAGAACGTTAGGAGTGATTGTGTTTGCTACATCTTCTTCTTGGTTAAGTACAGAATCTGATGCAGGAGAATCAAGAAGATAAAATATGGCAAAGGAACCTTAGGAACATGATAGCAGAGGCTATAAGAGAGGAGAGGTAAGTAGCTTATGGATTCCGAAGGTTCTTTTATCTTATTTGTTTCTTGTTAATCTTGTCATCCAGCATCAGATTTCCTATTTAATCAAAAGGAAGACGATAGCAGAGGCAATCAGAGAGGAGAGGGAAGGAGCTGATACAGCGATTGATAGTGACGAAGAATGAGGGGGATGGAGAGAAATGTAAGACAAAAGGGTATAAAGTCATAACTAGAAGTTTTTTATGGCTTTGGTCTGTCGCATTGAAAGTACCAGTGTCTGTGAGAATGCCTTGTAGGGATGATATCACTCCTTATGTTCATCTGATTAGTTTTTTTTCATGTGCTTTCCAGAACAGCATATGCTTCTTAGTCTAGTCCTCATATAATAAGGGTAAGTACACCCCCTCCCCCGGCCTCCCCTTTCTGTTTTTGCTCTTGCTCCTGTTCTCATTGTTGATGCAACTTTTATGGATTGCCTATTATTTATGATATCATATTGCACTTTGGCATGTGGATATGTAGTAAATGGGTGCTTGTAAAATTACCATGCAAACGAATGCAATGGATGGTTGTATACTCATAACGATCTGAACTAGTTTGTTGATATCATGGATTTTTCAGTTTTGGTGTGCTGAATATATGTATTTCTTTTTACTGGAAAACAGGAGGTCAATTGAACAGGATAAGGACCTCTCTGAAATATGTATGCCCAGCTGAACACATTCCCTCCAAAATTGAGGTGGATGTAAGCAACCTAGACATTGGAGATAAAGTGTGCATGCAGGATATCAAGGTTCATTCTTCATTGAAGCTTCTTAGTAAAAATGAGAGCATTCCCATATGCAAGGTTGCTGCGACAAATTTGGACAACTCTGAATCTGCCTGGTAGCTAAAAGCGGGTCAGGGAGGGGACTTTGCTGCTTTTCACTAACCCAGATTTGAAGAATTTGCTTCAGTGGTTTCATTGTGCTCTTGAATATTGAATGCAATCAGGTGCAGAGTTGGATTTTTTATCATTTCGGTGGGTATATCATTATGCTGAGAGAATAAACATGTAGAGTTGCCCGAATGGAAACATTTTAAGTTGGTAATTGTGAAATGTCATTGAGCAATTTTAGGGAATGGTACCTTACCTATGAGATGAATGTTGGTTGTCTGGTGTTGTTTCCATTATATCTAGTAAGCTGAAAATTACAATTGATGTTCCTCGTTGGATCTGGACAATGGTAGCTTGCGCTTCTTGTAATTTGCTTCCATTACAGCTGTTTTCGGATTCGAGTCGAATTTTTACCCCAATAATCTTCGTGTCTTCCCAGCTGCCCATAGCTCTACAATAGGGTGATGGATTCAATCAGCTGGTCCAGCCAATCGGGCTTACATTTAGTGATGTTCTTTGACGAGTTAAGTTGTCCCTTTTTCAGGTTGCAATTGTAGGGGAAACGAAACATTCATGGCTGTGTTTGGTTAGATAGTTTAGTTTAGTTTTGATGATGTCAGCAGTTGTAATGAGTGGAGAGAGATAGAGAGAGAAATGAGAAAAATGATGATGTCATCAAAAATTAAACTGAGAAACGAACATGACTCATAAGTCTTAGATCAGTTCAACAGTTGTATTTACATGATTTCTTCTCAACTTTTGATGAAAGAAATAGGCTGTCCGTCGTTTTGCAAAATCATACCCATCATCCATTCTCTGAAAACAAAGATACTTGACGAAAATGTGAATACGATGGTGCATTATCTTTTTTCATGGATAACATGTGTGGGCGACTTAATAACTACTCTCAACTCAGGAAAGTGGACGTTCTTGTGATCAGATTTCACTGAACTGCTAGGGGTTCAATTCATATCGCCAACCGTGAAAAACTGAACTTACACTCGTCTCTACGTGTATGGCAAATTACTGCTGGTTTTCTTTTCCCGGGAAAGAACACAAGTCGAGTTGGAACCGATTTTCCCACCTAGGGAGATAAAGATGTGGTAAACTGCAAGGCCAATACATCAAATGTTTGCTGAAAGCATTGCTAATTCTAAACAATCAGGAATCCAGAAAAGCGTGCTTTGCAGTACGTACTGTAACTAACAACGGAAAGTAGAAACAGGAGCAACCTTAAATGAAAACGTGTTGTTGACAACGATTTTATTTCTGTTCAACATTTCTCCTGTACTCATATAATGTATTGAGATCTCATTATTCTCAGGTACCTGTTCTATTTCAGGAAATAACTCTTCGGGAACTCTCTCTTTAGGAGATTCATAAGTAGGAGCAAATGTTGATAAATTCGTTCTTCCATTTTTTGGTTTAGCCCCTTTATGGGTGTTTACATTTGTTAGCCTGGCCTCTTTAGGAGTATCAGCCACTTCTAGGGCATCAATTTCTTTGCCTTGGATTTTCCTCTTCCGAGGAAGTTTATCATTGGCACCAACAGGTCTCCCACGCTTCTGGCATGCTTTAGATTCATCAGTTGTTGTACCATTACTTTGTCCTGTGGGAATTTCAATTCGTGCCGGGATATTAGCAGCTAGTAGATGAGACTTAGTTACTTTCTTTGCGTCAGTAAATGCATCCACTAATTGATTTGCAATACTTTACAAATTAATGATCCTTTGAACTTCTAGTTCACATTGATTAGTATGAGGATCAAGATGAGATAATGCCGAAACATTCCAAGTAATTTCACGTCGAGCTTCTGGCATCGACTTATCTCCCCCTAATGGCGGGAAAACTGATTCATCAAAATAACAATCCTCAAAACGTGCCTTAAACACATCGCTTGTTAGGGGTTCGAGGTATCTAATGAGAAACGGAGAATCAAAACCAACATAAATCCCAAGCCTACGTTGTGGACCCATTTTAGTACGTTGGGGCGGTGCCATAGGCACATACACAGCACAACCAAAAACTCTTAAGTGAGAGATATTCAGTTGTTGATCAAGATCAAGCTGTGTGGGTGAATATTTATGATATGCAGTTTGTCTAACACGAATAGAGATGCAGCATGTAAAACAACATGTCCCCGAGCAGAAACTGGTAATTTTGTTTTCATAAGCAATGGTCTAGCAATTAACTAAGGCCTCGTTTGATTCGCGGACTATAATAGGTGGGATTGGTAGTCCTGGGATTAATAGTCCGGGATTATTTGTCCTGGGACTAATTTATTATTGAATCTCATTCAATTCTTTGTTTGATTCGTGTAGGATTAACATTGGGATATCCCGTGTTTCGATCAATCCCATGTTTGGTTCGCCAAACTAATTTTTGGGATTAGCACTCTCTCTCAATCTCTCAGAAAATCGATCGAGTAGCACCAGTGCACCCAAATCGAAAACCTAGAAATCGTAAACCCAATTGTGTAAATCGAAAACCCAGAAAATCGTGATCCATGTATACCCAAATCGAAAACCAACAAGAAAATGGGCTCAACAGACCTGTACAAATTGATTTGGTCTCTCTACGAAAACCACAATGTTGATCCAGCAAGCTGATTTGGTCTCTCTACGAAATGGGTTTGCTCAAAATGGGTTCAAAATGATGCACAATCGAAAACCAACAAGAAAATCATGATCCAGTAAGCTGATTTGGTCTCTCTATGAAATGGGTTTGCTCGATAGCTCATTGAGAGAGAGAGAGAAAGAGAGAGAGAGAGAGAGTAGGCGTGAGAGGAAGAAGAAGAATGAAACCAGGTGAGTTTTCATGGCAATTTTTGTAATTATTGAATCAACACCTTCCGTGTTTCTTTATCCGGGACTGTTTAGTCCCACACCCCCCTAGGTATTACACAATGCCATACGTATTGGACTAAAATTGTGCTAGGATTGTTAATCCCATGCGATTTTTCTGAACCAAACAAGGAACTACGCGGGATTGGATACAAATAGTCCAATCCCAGGTACTTAATACCCGAATCAAACGAGGCCTAAAGTCTTTTAATAAAAGATTCAGCCAAACCATTCTGGGTATGAGTGTGTGCAACGGAATGCTCAACATCAATACCAATTGACATGTAGTAATCATTAAATGTCTGAGATGTGAACTCTCCAGCATTATCAAGACGAATTGTTTTGATTTGATGGTCTGGGAACTGTGTTCTTAATCTAATAATTTCAGCAAGGAATCTAGCAAATGCGACATTTCGTGTAGATAGTAAACAAGTGTGTGACCATCTAGTTGAAGCATAAACTAGAATCATGAAATAGTGAAATGGTCCACATGGTGGGTGTATTGGACCACAAATATCTCCTTGTATTCTTTGAAAAAAGAATGGCGATGAAACAATTACTTTGGAGAGTGATGGCCTAATTATCAGTTTCTCTTGTGAACATGCATTACATGGATAATTCTTGGGTAATAGAATCTTCTGGTTCTTTAACAGATGCCCTTGTGAAATTTCAAAAATACGACTCATCATTATTAAACCTAGATGTCCAAGGCGATCAGGGACGGAGCCAGGAATTTCACTATGCAGGAGCGAATACTTTTTCTAAAATATTTTGCAGGGGCGAGCCTATATAATTTATTGGAAAATTTCTTTTTTTCTATATAATATTAAAGGTTTTTCTCTTTTCTTGCAGGGGCGACCGCCCCTACTGGCGCCCCTCTGGCTCCATCCCTGAAGGCAATCATGCCATAGCATAAAAAGTTTTGGGTTGGAGCACTTCTGGTGCATAACAGTATACGATTCAATTGTTCTAACATAGAAGATAATGCATAAATTTTTTCTAATACTAGCTTCTAGCCAGACATTAGAAGTGATGTACAACTACTCTTTTCTGCATTCGTTTGTGGTTTCAATATGATAACCATTACGACGTATATCCATAAAACTTAACAGATTTCTTTTGAATTTAGTAGAATACAAAGTATTGTCAATATTTAAATTTGTTCCGTTTGCTAGAACAATGTTTGCTCTTCTAGAGGCTTCAATTAGGTCTGTAGAACTGGATATCGTATTGACATAAGCTTTTGTTTTTGTCAAATGTTTCAAATATCTGCTATCTCGAAGAATAGTATGTGTTGTACCATTGTCTACCAGACAGATATCTTCATCAATTATCTTTGTATTTGATAATGTCCCGTTAGTATCCATGCTCCTATATGCAAAATATAAATTTAAAGATTTCATAGATAAGTAACTGAAACACATCTTGAAACTTTATTTCAACAATAAATACAACATGACATATTTCTTACAACATTATTGAAAGATAAATTAGTCTTCAGACTATTATTTCAAACATAAGCAAAAATACTTATTTAGTCCAATTGCATGGACCAATCAAGGTAGTCATCTCCATCATCATAGAAATCATCTTTTGTCCCACTAGGTCCATCAAGTAAATCAGACATATCAAAAGATGAGAAGTCAAAAGGTTCAAAAGGGTTAGTTTGATTATAGATGACTTGATCAATGAAATTGGTTTCAACTTCTTTCCCCTTTCCCTTGATGGATGCCTGGTAAAGATCAATCATATGTTTTGGTGTACGACAAGTATGCGACTATTGACCTTTCACTCCACATTTGTAACAAGAATCTTCAGTATTCTTAAAAGGTTTAGCCTGCAAATCATTTCCCTTTCCTTGAGATACATCTGACCTATCTCATTTATTCCACTTCCGGGGAAATTCAGTTTTCTTGTTGGGTTTCTTGATGTGTCCTCCACGAACTTGGTCGTTATGGCCACCACACCCCCGTTCACATCCCCGTCCATGACCTTGGCCACGACCGCGGCCACCTCCCTAACTGTGAAATGAGACTCGGTTTGCTTTTAAAAAAGGCATAGATCCGGTTGGGCGAGACTCGTGATTCCTCATTAACAATTCATTGTTTTGTTCAGCTACAAGGAGATAGGATATCGAATCCGAGTATTTCTCATAGCCCCTCTCTCTATATTGTTGTGATAGATTTATGTCTTTGGGGTGAAATATGGAATATGTCCTTTCCAGCATATCCTTTTCAGTAATCTTCTCCCCACGCAGTTTCAAAAGTGAAACAATTCTAAATAGGGCGGAACTATACTCGCTAACCGATTTGTAATCTTGCAACCTTAGGTCCATCCAATGATAACGAGCTTTTTACGCAATATGACTGCCTTTTGGTGCCCATATCTTTCCTTCAGGTTGTTCCACAAAACTAGTGAGTCTTTGACACTGAGATACTCGGACTTCAAGTCCTCGTGGAGGTATGGCGAATGAAGATCATGGCCCTTGCGCGATCCTTCAGGGATGCATCATTACGATTTGTGATCATTTTCTCGATTTCCACTGCATCAAGATGAATCTCTATATCAAGGATCCATGACAGATAATTTCTTCCCGAAATATCAAGTGCAGCAAATTTCAATTTTGTGTAGTTCTATATTGTCTATAAAGCAAGAAACTTTGATTAGGCAAATAATTTCCATTTTAAAAATAGAACAATACAGAGTCGAGGTAAACTTTAATAAATCTGCAAGAGCATACTGAAATAATCACAAGTATGTAGATTATAACAATTACTCTAAACTAGACATTATTAACATAACATGTCAAAGAAGTCGTGCTTTCTAAAGAGAAAGTGTATTAAAGCGAAAGACAAGGATTCTGACTTCTTCTTTCTTCTTCCTTTTTTAAAAAATAAAAATAAAAAATACGTGGCAAGACATTTGTTGGTTACTCTCTGTTGTGCATAACATGGAAATAAATAGATGTTAGACTTCTGTGATGTGATAAAATGGTCAAGAAGACTTCTTTATGACTATCTAGTTTTAGTGCTAGTTTACATGCACCAGAGAGATGAATGTGGGGCAAACAAATTTGTCATTTTTTTTAATCAAATTAAAAAGAATAATTGGCTACTGATGGTTGCAAAATAAATATCAATGTAAATCTTTTTTTTTTTTCACGTACATAGCTGTAACTTGTGTCCCTATTTATTCCTTTATAACCACAATAGAATAATTTGCACCTCTATTATTCATCTACAATTTGAAATGCTGAAACGATTGAGAAGATGTAATAAATAGATAAACATGTTAGAATATGTTTAACCACTGGAGTTAGCTCGGTGGCCAAACTCGTGACTTTCCTTAAGGAGGTCGTGGGTTCGAGGCAGCATGGTGGATTCAATAATTGAAGACCCGCCCACCTTTTTTTTTCAATATATGGGAATTTTATAGGCAAAATTCTTCTGGAATTTTTTCCATTTTCATTTTAGAGTAGAATACTTCAGGATTCTTAACTGATATGTACTTCAGGTACAACTTTCTCCCTTTTTTTATATAATCATTTCTCATATATATTATGTGAAAGAAATGAATATAGAGCAGTGTATATGAAATCAACAAGTTGAACAGAGTATAAATCATTTACCTCTCTCAGTTGGTTAGGGCTTCATGTTGATAACGTGTTATGAAACGAAGCAGATAATAAGAGCTTAAAAGTAAATAAAGTGCTGGACACAAATGTATATAAAGAAAGTTAGCCTTCAGGACTACTCAAATATTATTCAGAGTGGTATTTTGCTTCTGCTTTTTCTTTCTTTCTTGCTCGTACCATTCCTTTCTAGCCGATTGCCTTATATAGCCAAAAGGCTACAAATACAACTGACACGTTTAAGGCTCCTATATAACCTATTCAATACAATCACACTTCCCAAAAAATCTCATCCATATGGTCATCCATATATTTTATAACACTTATGATGTTCTATTGATATTCAAGATTGTTATTTAATCTGAAATAACTTTGTACTTTTATTGTGTATGAATTTTAAATTTCAAATGCAGCTATTTGATTCTATGATTCCCAGAAACATATTTTGCTAGCTGAAATTATTTCTACCATTTAAGTTCAAGAAAACAAAAATATCAAAAAAAAAAAAATATAGTGATAACAATTGTAACACTCCAATCTTCAGAGGGATTAATTAAACAATTTCGTAAAAGATTACCATTCAAGGCTACAGTGTCGCGTGTAAGTTAGGTGCAGGATCGCACGCACACTGTGCAACATGCATACCACCAGGTTGCTCAACACGACCCTTGTAAGAACCCGTGTTTTTAAATCTTTTTCCGAAAATAATGTTGGGGTAATGTGAGAAAATGTGATATATGCATAAGTGATGAGGTGAAGTGTAATATAAGTGGAATGGGGTTAAATTGGTTTACACAAGCCACTTTGGGGCTTGGGGTGTAATTGTCCCTATGTATTTATATGTGTGGGTATAGAGAGGGTTATATCATCTTCCTCTTCTACAAAAAATCAGCCCTTCCTCCTCCTCTCCTCCATTTTTGCTCCTTTGAGCTCAAATTACTCCCTCATCATCAAACTTCTTCACAAATTGACCAAAGATTCATCATCTACGCGTGTTTGGGAGCTCGGAGTACCATCTTTTCGCACCGGGAGGGCCAAAAACGGGATTGCTCAAATTGGGGATCTAGAAATTCGTGTTTTGGTTGAGCTAGAGCAAGTCTTCACTTGAGGTAGGGAAATATCCAACTATTTTAAGTGTAAATGTGGTGTGTGTGTGTATATAGACTCTTGGTTGATTCATAAGCTTGTGTCTTGTGTATTTCATTGATAAACTCTTGTTTTGTTCCAAAATTGAGCTATTGCATGCTATCCCTTGGTTGATGAGTGATTCCTCACTCAATTTGATTGCTACTTGGTCTTAATCTTGCACCAATTTCATCTATTGGCTTGAGAATTGAAGGAACCCACTTGGAACTCCTTTTTTCATCAAAATCTTTGGGTAAATGCTTGATGTTTGTTGATTGATGTTTCCTTGATCAAATTGAGTGTTAAATTGTCATTCTCCATCCAATTCCATTGATTTTTGGCTTTGGAATCATTCAATTTGGAGTTGTGTAGCAAAATCCCCAAAAATTTCATTTTCTGCACTTTTTCGGGTTGCTCTCTGGAAAACCCACCCGGGCGGGATTTTTGGCCGCCTGGGCGGTTTTGACAGCTTCATGGGCGGTTTTTCTTATGTTGTTTTGGCCCACCCCCAAGCACTTGTTTGGTCCTTAAATATGTTTATCACTTATATTAGGACTTTTTCTACCTTAGCAACACTTTGGAACTCTTTGATATTGAGGGATGAATGATGACACTTGTTTTGCGATTAAAGATGAGTTTCGTGAGGACACGGTTCACACATTGGTGTTTTGCGCGCACTAGGGACGAGTAGAGAGTCCGGGACACATGGAAAAGGTTGAGTGTTATGTGAGTCACATGGGACATCTAGTTGGGACTATGTATTGATAAGTGATAATGTGATTATGAAATGATTGGCACGGGGCCCGGAAAGGGTATGCCCGGAGTGGCACGGGGCCCGAAAAGGGTATGCCCGGAATGGCACGGGGCCTATATGGCATGCCCGGAAAATAATGAAATGATTAAGAGGAATGAGATACATATGGTAAGCGTGTAGGACACTTGTGATGTGTCGGGTACGAGTCGGGCATGAGTTAAGCACAAGAGATGATAGTAGATGGAATCCAATAGTCTTGTGTTGTTTTCAAGTCCTTAAACCCTAAAACACTCACTAAATTCTTGTTTCATGATTCATGTTTCCTTGTCTATTGCCCATGTACATTTCATTTCACTTAAAATTTTTAGATATTTCTCTACTGGGCTAGTGTAGCTCAACCTATAATATTTTCAGGTGCCCATCAAGGACCATGATCATGGAGTGCTTGGAGTGCTTGCATGCATTAATTTTGAAAGGCTCATGGAAGAGTTATATCATCATCTTAGAAGTAGTGTTTTTGTCAAGATGATTTTGTAACTTATTTACGTTTTCTCTTTTGACGATGGATTGTAAACTCACTTAAAACCTATGTATGTGTATACTTTGGGACTCGGGTGCCCATAGACTTTAATGTATTATGTTGTTGACTTGACTTTTCTATTTGGACTTTAACGTGGCCGTGGACGTGTTGACCGTCCACGTGGATTTTATTAATGGATATTCTTTTATAATTTGGAGGGCGTGACAACCCTGCACCTTTAGCGTGATGCACTTTGGCAAAGTTGGGACTTTTAACATACCATGCTTTGTTTAATAGATATCCTAAACTCTTACCTCTTTCACCCCCTCAGTGATCTTATGTCGTATTTACTACTAGACTAGACTTGTGTTGCATTTTATTTTCTCGCTTTTTATTCAAACCGCTAATTTTGTAGTTTGTTAGCTAGTTTCAATTATCTACGCCAAGTAGCAACAAAGTGGTTGAGTCAATTTTGGCTAGTCTGTTTATTTATCATCTTTTTGTTCTCTTAGATTTTGCTGCAAAGCAGCATAATCTTCAAAAGTCTGCATAATCACAAAATTCTTCTTACCGTTAATATTTTCCTCCTTCTAATCCAGGTTTTCCTTTTGGCTGATTTTTCTGTTCGTATGGGTTCGGTTTTTTGGATTATTCTGATTCTACTTGGTTCGTGCTATTTTTGCTGTAGTGGGTGTTGGAAAAAAATGTTTACTTTTTGTGATAAAACCAAAATATGAATGCAATAAAATTAAAACTCAAAACCTGGAAATTGATGAAAACGAAATGGTGATCAAGGCGAGTGTTTAACACTCTGTACTTAAGACAGATTCGCCCCCGCTACGGTGCTTACGGTTTGCATGGACGTCTATCTCCCAACACTACTTGATCTTCACCGAACGGAAGTAGCACTCCAATCTGTTCGGTATGCGAACCATACTTGTGTTTGTACCCTCTCATATGAAGACTCGAAAATACAAGGAAAATTTTAATCAATTAAAATGAATGAAGGACACACTATTTATAGACTAACTGGTGACTCTACAAATAGTCACCAAGGGAAGGGGCACATTTGTTCATAAAGGGCGCGTCCGTCCACAATGAACAATTGCCACTCAAACGACACGACTCCAAAAGGTGTCAATTTACATTCACACCTAAAAGGAAATATTACATCCTATAATATTTTCCAACAATCCCCCACATGAATGAAATTGACTCGATAAAAATAATGCAAACAACAGAGAGAGCACATGTGGAAATTTCCTGCATGGGGTTAGGTAGCTTTTGGCTTTGAACCTCGCCTTGTGAATAACTATCGGACTTACTAGCTAACCAGTGAACGCGATGTCTTGAACTGTTCAGCCGTTTGTGTAAGCCAAGACAATAGTCAACACACAGAATCTTTCCGAACACAGTTGGTTCTTACGGTTGTGCCCATTTTGGCCCTGGAACACGCGACTGGTTTCAAAGAGTGTTTTTTAAAGAATTCAGCCTTAAAATTCTCATAGAAGCGGCCCACTTCACACTCACATAGGTGATCTCTTATTAAGAGTATCCTGCTATACCCCACTTGGATTTACCAAGGTATAAAAATCATTAAAAGTTAAAACTTAACCTAAATCGCTGCAGGCATCACTGTTTCACCATAGGAATGAGTTGGAGAGAGATATCTCCTCAGTGATACTCCTAAGTCTCATATAACTCGGCTGTCCCATTGAACCTAGATCTTGGGATCTCCAGTCAACTAGGTTGGGTTGCCGTTATAGAGACTTTTAATTGGTAGGCTTTAAACCCATTCCCATCGATGATCATTTGTTCCCTGGTCAAAACTATTTGGTTAACGGATCCGTATTTTATTATTGACCTTAAATGGTGCTAATTTCAATTGAGAACAAAGTGTTGTATGGTATTGTGTCTGCAATTATCACGTCAGGACTTACCATACTATCCCGTGCCTTTCTAACGTTGAGTGTCAAACTTACGAACACCAATCAAAGAATAATCTGCAAATTTTTGACACAGAATTAAATTACTCGTATGAGTAATTTTCAAAAGGCTACGTATGAGTTACTTGCAAAAATCGAGTTATTTGCAACAAAGCACCACTTCCCCCACAATTATGTGATAATCTAGAATATTCACATAATCACCTATAGTTTGACATGATTGTTTTAAGTCCGGACCGGTATCTGTAGACACTAAAATTTTGACGTGATTTAATTGCCGTCCAAATTAATTAAGACAAATAAAATTGTCTAGATTAATTAAGTCAAAGTTGGTCAAAGCCTTCAAATGAATTTGGGTCCGCCAAAATTATGGGCTCAATCCATTTGAGATACGGTAAAGGCCAAAATAAACTGGGCTGATTTAAGTTATCCAAATGAGTTCACGAAAATATGGGCTCAACATGGGCAGGACCAAAAGAAGATGGACCGACTTAGCCTTTGAAAAGGGTCATAGATTTTGGCCAACCCAAAGCTACGGGCCCAGTCCAATTTTGCCTTGAGTCAAAAGAATAATTATAATATATATTTATATATTATAATTTCTTTAATATTGACCTAAGTTAATTGGAAAGAAAATCAATCAAGGAAAATCTTACCAAACTTGTCACTCCTATCCTTTGCCTATAAATAGAGGCTCATATGAAGGAGAAAAGGACCTTTGGCTAGCATTCTACAAGAGCTCTCAAGCAATTCCTCAACAACCTGCGAAGAATCATCAAGCACCAAGAACAACGTGCCGATTTCTTCAGCAAATCAAATTCATCTTCAGACACAAGAACACAACTTGCGAAGAATCATCAAGCACCAAGAAGAACGTGCCGATTTCTTTAGCAAATCAAATTCATCCTCAAACATAAGAACACAAGTAGCAACAACTTGCAAAGAATCATCAAGCACCAAGAACGTGCCGATTTCTTCACAAGTTCAGCATCCAACAAATCATTCAACAAATCAAAGCCATCTTCAAACTTTGTTCTTCAGTTCATTCAACTCGAAGAGTCAAAGAAAACTGTCATTTGTGCGATTCAACAACAAGCATTCAAGCCGTTGAAACGTACCAGAGATCGAATCAGAGGATTTTTCTTTTGTTCTTTTACCGTAAAAGAAACATTAGTTAGAGATTGTACTCGCATTCAATTTAAATCAATAAAATTGTATTTTGTGCATCTTTTGCTTGTTCTTTATTGCAGGACGCGAATTTGTGTGTTACAAATTTGGCACACCCGGTGGGACCTCTCTACCTCTCATCTCTTTCTCCAAAATCAAGTTCTTCACAAATGGCTTCTAAGAAGATTGCAGTTGCTTCAATCAACAAGAACACGGGCAAGAATGTTACTATTGCAACAAATAGCAAAAGCACTTCCACTGGCCCTATGACGCGCAGCAAAGCAAAGGCAACAACTATCCCGACAAGTAAAGGGGTTGTGCCAAAAGTGCTGCCAGGCAAGTACCAACCCGTCGCCACTCTTCCTATGAAGAAAAAGGATGAAGAGGGCTCCAAAAAGCTTTCGTCCAATTTTGAAAATTCTATCTCAGGAAGCTTGTCACCCCACCCATCTCGCTCAGTTTCCTATGCAAACTCTAGCACAAGTTCGCATTTTGGATCCTCGTGTTCTCCACCAAAGGGCTCAAATTCGCCAAGTTGTTCAGAATCGTCTTACTCTGTGGCAATGCAAGCCATGACCACTGGCGCTACGACGTTGGAGGAACAGATGGCAACAATGGCGCGTGCCATTGAAAAGCTCATTAAAACTGTGGAAGAAAAAGATCTCCAGATTGCATCACTTATGAACAAACTAGAAGCCCAAAATGTGGGAGATACCAACCGAGATTCTTCACATCCACCAGGCTTCACACCGCAGTGAGTCATAATTGGCGATCAAAATGGAAAACTTATAATGAGCGATCAAGACATAAGGCTCAAACAGCAAGTTGACACAAATCGTGTCTCGTCGTCGAATCCAAGAGGTGGTGCTAAGTTCAATCATGCAACTTTTGCAGCACTAGGGATTGGAGAAAACGCCGAACCCATCTCTATCGCTTCGTTGTCTATCCAACAACTCCAAGACATGACAGCAAGTACAATCAGAGCACAATATGGTGGGCCAACACAAAGTAGCTTTATGTACTCGAAGCCTTACACAAAGCGAATTGACTACTTTAAGATGCCTGTTGGTTACCAGCCCCCCAAATTTCAACAATTTGACGGGAAAGGAAACCCAAAGCAACACATCGCCCACTTCGTTGAAACATGCAACAATGCTGGGACAGAAGGGGATCTCCTCGTCAAACAATTTGTCCGTTCTCTCAAAGGAAATGCTTTCGAATGGTACACGGACCTAGAGCCAGAGTCAATAGATAGTTGGGAGCAGATGGAGCGTGAGTTTCTCAACCGCTTCTATAGCACTCGCCGCACCGTGAGTATGATGGAGCTAACCAACACCAAACAATGGAAAGATGAGCCAGTGGTTAACTACATCAATCGTTGGCGTGCTATAAGCTTAGACTGCAAAGATCGACTCTCCGAACTCTCTGCTGTGGAGATGTGCATGAATGGTATGCATTGGGGTCTGCTTTACATTCTTCAAGGGATAAAGACACGCACTTTTGAAGACTTGGCTACGCGCGCACATGATATGGAGATCAACATAGCAAATGATGGTGGCGGAAATCCTCCCACGGACGAGCAAAATAAGTACAAGAATGGGACAAAAAGTGATAAGTTGTCTGGTGCCTCTACTGAAGAGTCAATGGCAATCAGCATGGTCCCAGTCAATATACCGAGAAAAGACAAGAAGAAGGAAGAAAACCCTAGGGACAAACACCCAACTTTGAAGGAGCTGCAAGAAAAGAGGTATCCTTTTCCTGATGCTGACGTGCCGAGCATGTTGGAAGATCTACTCGAAAAAAAAGTCATTCAACTATCAGAATGCAAACGTCCCAAAGAAATGGGGAAGGTTCATGATCCAAGGTACTGCCATTACCATCGGATTGTCAGTCATCCTACTGAGAAGTGCTTTGTGTTGAAAGATCTAATTGCAGACCTAGCAAGGAAGAAAAAGATCCTACTAGACGTTGACGAAGTTGCAGAGTCCAACCACACAGTCATTACAATCGAAGACCCGACTTCAAGCTCTAAAATAAAGACTGCTAAATCTGCGACTACACCAACACTGGGGGCAATTTTCAAAACTATGAAATTTGGTTTATTCGATCCGATAACAATCCAAAGCTCAAGTCAAGATGTACCTACTCATCCTCACCTCAAACGAGCACCAGATGCAAAGAATGACAATAAGTGGATCCCAATCCCCCAAATGAAGTCAATAGAAAACAAGCACAAGATTCATCCTCATCAAGTCAAGAAATGGCAAGTGAAGAAGATCTTTCCCCAATTCACTGAGAGAGAAGAAGTCAATGATGGAAAAGATTAGAAGGAGAAAGTGTTTGAGAAGAGTTCTGTGAACACCCCGCGGGAGCGCGATTTGTCCACGAAAACGGTTTTGATTTCGAAAATGATTTGATTGGTTGAATGGAGTCGCCACCCGGATTTGAGGACTATACCCGAGAAACCATTTGAAAAATGACTCTTTTGCCTTCGATATGGAAAATGCTTAACCGGTCTCCAAAATGAGATTTCTCGGGTCCGGGAGCTAGGTTACGCGAGGGGAAGGAATTTAAAGCACCCCTCACGCCCGGTGTGACCACCGGTCTCTACTAAATGTTGAAAAGGCTTTGAAAATGTTATTTAAATGGACTCTTAAACTCAAATTCATGTGAGAGCATATCAAATACATCAAGAATATCAAGGAGATGTGAGTGAATGCTTGTGCAAAGTGTTGTGAATGGATGATTTATGCATAAGAAATACTGAAATTTCACTAAATAGCCCCAAAAATGTCTCAAAATACCTCAGAAACTAATCATGAGATGTGAACCTGGAGGGAGTCCAGGCGCCTGGAAAGGGTGAGTCCAGGCGCCTGGATTGAGTCCAGGCGCCTGGATGGGGTCAATCCAGGCGCCTGGAAGCCATCCAGACAGAAACTTTTAAAATCCCTTTTCAAACAGAAATCAACCAAATTGGATGTTTTGATCAACTCTCATGCATTCTGGAAAATATTTGACAGCATGGTAACAAGCTTAACACTTGGATGAGACTTGAATGCAATGAAATAATGCTAAATATGCAACAATAACACCTTGATAATGCTCATTTTGAATACTTGTGAGGAATACACTTAAGTATTATATCAAATCCTAAACAGACACCTTAGAAATTATATGATCAGAGCTCAAGAATGACACACAAGCTTGTTTAACCAATTCTTTCTTATGAGATTCTTTTTAAAAGCATGATTCCAAAATCAAAATACTCAAAATGAACATCTAAATAGAGATCAGAAATTGAGATATAATGAAATATGGATCAAGGTATGTAAATAATGCACCAAAATGATTAGAATATGGAAGAAAACAGAAAACATAACAAATGAACAAGGGGTCCAGGCGCCTGCATGGAGGGAATCCAGGCGCCTGGATTCAATGCAGGCGCCTGGAAGGTGATGATCCAGGCGCCTGCATTGAGTTCTGATACACAATCTGATTTCTTTTTCTGATGATTTTGAGACCTCTCTCAAACTCTCTACTGGTATAGATGACCAAAAAAGAGCTTGATTGAGTCCCCCTCAGGGCCTTTTTGGACAAAATGATAGAATGACTACCTTTTTGGTTTGATCAAGAACTTGAAATGGTTTTTGAAGTGAGTTTTGTGAGAATGTAGCTTGTGATTATGGAAGATATGGAGCTAAAAAGGATGGTTTATGGAGATTTTGGTGGAGTTCAGTTGATGGAGGTGTGTAGATATTGGATTAATGAAGCAAAATGATGATCTTTTGGGGTTGAAGTGGGTTGAACTTGAGGGATGAAGGGTGATTTGAGTTTTCTGGAGAAATTTGGACAGAGTAACAACTGAGCAAGAGTGTGGTTGTTCCCCCCTGAAAATGAGAGAGGAGAGCTTAATTTATAGGCAAACAAGGGTCCAAAGAGGGCCACTTGGACCTTTAGAAAGGGTAAGGGTTCACCTAAGAGGCAAAGTGGAGAGCTAATCATCTCCCCCACTTCCTTCTCCAACTGATCTCTGCAAGAAAATCCCCCAAAATCTCGTTCCCGCCCACTAATGACTTAAAACACACTCAACCTGGACTGATATCCAGGCGCCTGGATTGTGCATTTCCAGGCGCCTGAACTGAATCCAGGCGCCTGGACCATGTAATCCAAGCGCCTGAACCCCCTCCAGGCGCCTGGACTTGGCCAATCCAGGTGCCTGAAGGACCCATCCAGGTGCATGTATTTCAAGGTTTTGGGACATTCCAGAGTTCCGAGGGATATTTTGGTGATTTGATGGGATGTTATTGGTGGGGTTTTTCAAGTCTTTGATCAAACCTTGTCTGTCCTTATTAGGCATTTTCATCATCGGGGAAGTTCCGGAATCCTGAGGGTCTAGATTGGGGTGTCTATAGGTTCTCCCACACCAATCACCCAACATGACTTCTTTCCTGAATGGTACTTCGATGACAACTGTTTTCAGACAGTTTACATGATCTCAGCCGATGAAAGGGATGACATAAGTCAAAGTTTCACACACCGAGTTTCAGCTTTTGATTGCATTGAAGCTCCTACTGTACACACTTTAGTTTTTGAGAGATTAAACCAGGCTAGCCGAGAAAACAAGGAAGCAAACTCCCAACCACGAAGGTCTGCCTTTTCTCAACTGAAAGATACACGAGTGAAGTCCAAATCAGAACACAAGAAACGAAAAGTGGAGGAAGCCATGCTTGATTCAACAAAAGAAGATGAAGAGACTCGAAGCTCGATCCCATCTCGCATGAAGCGCATAACATCACTTGAAGTTAGTCATGATGGTTCGCTCAAAGTCAGAAGGCTCACCATCGTTTCAACTAAACCAAATGAATCTCAAGTGGAAGGTGTGAAGAAGGAGCAAATTGTCTCTATCATTCCTTGAAGATAGTCGAAGAAACACACTCCTTGACATGAGCTTAAACTGTCTAAAAAAAAAACAAAAAAACAAATATATTAAAAAAAAAAATCTCCTTATCGCACGAGTTGAAACTGCATAATGCTTTTGGCCCACATGAGCTAAAACTGTGTACGACACAAAAGAAACCAAAAAAAAAAAAAATGCCTTGTTCGGATCAATTCTCCGAAAACATTTTTTGGGAGTTGAAAGTCAAGTTGTCAGGTTTGCAGTAACAAATGGGCTCCACCCTCAGTTCTTCACAAATTTTTTTTGGGTTCAAATCCGAACTTGCTCCTGGTGGCCCCACCTGTGATGGTTGAATACGAAAAATTATCCCGAACTTGCTCCTCTTTGTGGTCCCCCTCACCCATTACCCAATGTGTAATAAAATTGTTCAACGTGTAATCCCCCAATAAAACTGTACAACAATTATTGCACTGGTCATTCGACAATTATTGCACTGGTTATTGCACTGGTCATTCGACAACGTGTAATCCCCCGAACTTGCTCCAGTGGCTCCGCCTGACAGCTTGACTTTCAACTCCCAAAAAATGTTTTTGGAGAATTGATCCGAACAAGGCCAAAATCACTTTTGAACTACATTTTGACTTGATCCCTTCAAAGGGTACGTAGGCAGCTTGGGATTCATCACAAGCTCAGTCAACCAACTCAAAAGAAAAAGTGCCTTTGAACTTCGTCGTGGTATAGTTCCCCTTTGCAGCATGCACAAGTCGCGGAGGCCATCATCAAAACTCTTCAAATGAGGAGTGGTAAGGTGCAATGAATCACAAAGGCTCATCTGCGACATCAAATCTCTCCAACAGAAGATGAGCAGCAGTAAGCATGAAAGCTCTTCAACGTTAGCAAATCTTTTCAAACGACGAGGAGCAGCAACATGCACAAAATCGTAGATGCCTTTTCATAGTCTTCAAACCTTTCCAGTGATGGCAAGCGGCGTCGAAGCAACGTAGAGACGGCATGCACAAGGCAACGACCCTCCCACCATTTGAAGACTCTCCGAAAGGCGAGCGGTGTCGTGGCAATGTAGGGACGGCATGCACAAAAGGCAGCGACAGTCCCACCGTTTGAAGTCTCTCCCAAAGGCGAGCAGCGTCATGGCAACGTAGGGACGACATGCACAAAATGCAGCAGCCCTCCCACTAAGCGCACTCCCACAAAGTCAAACTCAATCACCAAAAGGTTCAAATTATGGTGAAGTGCTTAGATAACTAGCCAATGGCTAGCCCACTAAACGCATTCTCCACAACATCAAATCAATTGATGACTTCAAAAATCTGGTGAAGTGTCTAGATAACTAGTCAACGGCTAGCCAACTAGGCGCATTCTCCATTACTTCAAGTCTTCACTAGGGACAACATGAACCAAGGTGCATACATAGCCCATCGTCTGCAAATCTTCTAAGGCGGTGTCAAGCAATGTGGATATGTCATGCACAAAATCGCAAAGGCTCTCCCATCATCTTCAAGGCTCTTCAAGTGGCGAGGAGTGGGGAATTGCACAAAATCACCAAAGCTCTACCATCACCTTCAAATCTCGTCATGGATGGTAGCATGTACAACCGCAGAGGCTCTTCCATTATCTTCAAGGCTCTTCAAGTGGCGAGGAGTGGGGGAATGCACAAAATCACCAAAGCTTTACCATCACCTTCAAATCTCTTCATGGATGGTAGCATGTACAACCGCAGAGGCTCTTCCATTATCTTCAAGGCTCTTCAAGTGGCGAGGAGTGGAATGCAAAAATCACCAAGGCTCTACCATCATCTTCAAATATCTTCATGGATGGTAGCATGCACAATCGCAGAGGCTCTTCCATTGTCTTCAAGGCTCTTCAATTGGCGAGGAGTGAGGGAATGCACAAAATCACCAAGGCTATACCATCATCTTCAAACCACTTCATGGATGGTGGCATACACAAGCAATAGAGGCTCTCCCATCTTCTTCAGAAAGCCAATCTAAACCACCTATGGTCGGTGGGTGTAGAGAAGTGTCTAGATATCCAGTCAAAGACTAGCCCTCTAGGCGCATTCTCCAAGAAAGTCAATCTAAACCATCTATGGTCTGAGGGGGAGGAGAAGTGTCTAGATATCCAGTCAGAGACCAGCCCTCTAGGCGCATTCTCCAAGAAAGTCAATCTAAACCACCTATGGTCTGTGGGTGAGAAGAAGTGTCTAGATATCCAGTTAGAGACCAGCCCTCTAAGCGCATTCTCCAAGAAAGTCAATCTAAACCACCTATGGTCTGTGAGTGAGGAGAAGTGTCTAGATATCCAGTCAGAGACCAGCCCTCTAGGCACATTCTCCAAGAAAGTCAATCTAAACCACCTATGGTCTGTGGGTGAGGAGAAGTGTCTAGATATCCAGTCAGAGACCAGCCCTCTAGGCACATTCTCCAAGAAAGTCAATCTAAACCACCTATGGTCTGTGGGTGAGGAGAAGTGTCTAAATATCCAGTCAAAAGACCAGCCCTCTAAGCTCATTCTCCAAGAAAGTCAATCTGAACCACCTATGGTCTGTGGTCGAGGAGAAGTGTCTAGATATCCAGTCAGAGACCAGCCCTCTAGGCGCATTCTCCAAGAAAGTCAATTTAACCACCTATGGCTTGTGGATGAGAAGTGCCTAGATATCCAGTCAAAGACCAGCCCTCTAGGCGCATTCTCCAATAAGTTACATATGCAAGAAAGTAAGGGAACACAAAACCATCGAAGAAAAGACCAACTTTTGCTTGAAGTAAAATAAATAAATAAATACCTTGTTCTTCGGTAATGGGGGCTGGAAGTAAAGTATGCGGAGAGGGCCTTGAAGATCTATCCTTTTCGCACAATGAAAAGTAACAAACAAGAAAAAAAAAATGCCAAGAACAGTGGAAACGAAAATTTCTTGTTTAAAAAAAAAAAAGAGAGAGAGAGAGAGAGAGAGAGAGAGAGAGAGAGAGAGAGAGAGAGAGAGAGAGAGAGAGAGAGAGAGATCGGGTCAAGCATGCATGTTTTGAGACAAGTGCACTATATTTGCTAGCCTCATCCAGATGAACCAAGAATGTTAGAAACCATTTCATGCAAGTTACTGTCCTCGTGCGCTATATCATGGTTTGCATTAAAGGACAAAGTGGCACCGGCACTAGAATTACAATCCATAGAAATATGTTATTTTTGAGTTTTAAGAACATGTGTTGATGCTGCCATGACTCGCACAAAACATAAGGTGACATCGACAAAATGATGTCTTCCGATTGGTTAATTAAGTGTTGCACGAATTTTTCAATGCTCGGTTTTGAAATAATGAAAGGAAAAAAAAAAGAAAAAAAAAAGGCATGTTTATAATGTTCATGATGAGGACACACTTGTTCAAGTCGTCAACAGCATTTGTTTCAAGAAAACTATTTACGAAGTTATAAGCCTTATGGGCATTGCAATTATCTCGCGGCAAGTCGATCCGGTTTATACCGTCACGAGAAGGGCATTGCCAATGGTACAGGAAAAGCAAGAGAAATAGAAGAAAAAAAAACAAAAAACAAAACAAAACAAAAGTGGACATAAGTGAAGAGGTAGTGAGGAGGTTTACCCAAAAAAGCTGCTGACGAGTCCCAAACTTCTTGGTCTCTTAACCTTCTGGACGATACTGCCGGCGGCAGCGGATGCGAGGGGTCAGCCGAGTTAGTAATCAAAAGTGTGAATTCTTTCATGTCATATGACCACAATTTATAGCAAAAAAAGGAGCAAGTTTTTGCTAAGGAAAGTTTTTGACTCTCTCAATTAAAGAAACATTGGGGTACGTCCCTCATCAGAATGATTTGAACAAAATGGAAAGACAAGTTTTTTTCACTATTGAAGAATCCTAGTCAATTGGTAGCAAACCAATAAAAAAATAGGAAAGAAATGTACTGCCGTGAAACTCATGGGCATTTCAAAAGATCCACATGCCACTTTGTGGCACGGTCCATGCATTTGTGCACCCGTGAATTGGAAGAGCCGCCCGAATTAGGAAATAAAATAAGGATCCCTTGAGAGGAAGTGGTTGAGCACTACATATTGACCAGAATAATTCCCTTGATCTTCTAATTGATTGGGATAGTGGTCTACGTAAATGAATTTTGGGAAACCAAACCAACCAAAATTTTGGTATTCTGGGGATAGGATCTCTTTTGGAACGAGGCTTGGACTATTATCTTTGGAAGGGATGTGCTCCAACATGGTATAACTTTCGTGAAGAATAGTTTATTCGGCAGATGATAAAAAAAGGAAAGGAATGATCTCTTGCCTTTTATTTGTTTTACCCTATTAAAACAAATCAAGTATTCAAGCCGTATTGCCATATTCGGGTCGTCAAAAAAAAAAAGAAAATGACAATAATAAAGTAAAGAGAAGGTGGTTGCACTAAAGGGTCATTACGGAGGGCCGTGGTAAAGCAATTTTGTGCCCATGGTCGATCACACGCAAACTTGTTTGCACCACAAGTCGTGAGAAAATTCAAGTTACTTCAAGCCTCACTCACAGCGCTCGCAAGCAAGCATCCGCCTGAGCCTCGAAGTGGGGGCAATTTGTAGACACTAAAATTTTGACGTGATTTAATCGCCGTCCAAATTAATTAAGACAAATAAAATTGTCTGGATTAATTAAGTCAAAATTGGTCAAAGCCTTCAAATGAATTTGGGTCCGCCAAAATTATGGGCTCAATCCATTTGAGATACGGTAAAGGCCAAAATAAACTGGGCTGATTTAAGTTATCCAAATGAGTTCACGAAAATATGGGCTCAACATGGGCAGGACCAAAAGAAGATGGACCGACTTAGCCTTTGAAATGGGTCATAGATTTTGGCCAACCCAAAGCTACGGGCTCAGTCCAATTTTGCCTTGAGTCAAAAGAATAATTATAATATATATTTATATATTATAATTTCTTTAATATTGACCTAAGTTAATTGGAAAGAAAATCAATCAATGAAAATCTTACCAAACTTGTCACTTCTCTCCTTTGCCTATAAATAGAGGCTCATACGAAGGAGAAAAGGACCTTTGGCTAGCATTCTACAAGAGCTCTCAAGCAATTCCTCAACAACCTGCGAAGAATCATCAAGCACCAAGAACAACGTGCCGATTTCTTCAGCAAATCAAATTCATCTTCAGACACAAGAACACAACTTGCGAAGAATCATCAAGCACCAAGAAGAACGTGCCGATTTCTTCAACAAATCAAATTCATCCTCAAACATAAGAACACAAGTAGCAACAACTTGCAAAGAATCATCAAGCACCAAGAACGTGCCGATTTCTTCACAAGTTCAGCATCCAACAAATCAAAGCCATCTTCAAACTTTGTTCTTCAGTTCATTCAACTCGAAGAGTCAAAGAAAACTGTCATTTGTGCGATTCAACAACAAGCATTCAAGCCGTTGAAACGTACCGGAGATCGAATCAGAGGATTTTTCTTTTGTTCTTTTACCGTAAAAGAAACATTAGTTAGAGATTGTACTCGCATTCAATTTAAATCAATAAAATTGTATTTTGTGCATCTTTTTCTTGTTCTTTATTGCAGGACGCGAATTTGTGTGTTACAGTATCAATGTCACAACTATTTACTCATTCTTGTATTTTACTCAAACATATTTGTGACCACCAAAAAATGTCACTACATTTATTTCGTTAACTGATTCTTTAGCGAAAACAAATGTTTAACGGTGCAAGTCTATAATATCGAGACTTACCGTTCTTCGTGGTCCTCTATGCCTTTCCAACTACCGACAACCATCGTGTTATAAATCCTAGCACAAAACCGAACTACATTGGAACATCCTCTAAAGGATGGCTTAGCCACTCCACTAACTAGCTTTTGTCTAACACAATGAACTGATCAGACTCCATTGTAGCCCATGCTATACACATGAGTTTAGAGGATTTCCAAACTTTTGTTGCACTTTCAAAGTGTAAGACATGTATCCACTCGTGGATTTTTAGTCTTTAAAATCGAACATATAATTTTCTTCTCTACGCTCTAGAGTACATTTGTTGGAAAATCTAATCCAAAGTGCAACACAAGGTTAAACGTTCGCGGAAATTATAATTACTCCCCCACAATTCTGAAATTTATTCAGAATTTCTCAAAATATTTTTAGCAGTTTATGACATGTCACAAACTATGACAAAACTCTCGTTTTCTCTTGTGCTTCAAGACCCATTTAGAAGGAACAACCCCACATTTGAGTAACTCACCCAAAATTGAGTAACTCAACTCAAATTTTCACGATTTTTTCGCTACCATGATTTTATGTTATAATGCAACATGCATACCGTGTACTTTTTCGCGTTCATTGGATATTCTCCATAACATAAAAATTGATTCCACTTTATTTAAAAATATCTAGTGGGGTGAGTTGTTTGATAACTACCAAACACTCTAGATTGTAGAAATAAATATATTTCAAATCTATAGTTTCAATGTCAAACCAAACATAGCCAGTCCATTTGCCAAGTTTATTGAAACTCAATTTCAAATAATATCCAAGCATAAAGTGGTATTTTTTATGTTTCCAATTGATTTGGTCCAAGTGACTTATTGAGAAGTCAAAAGGTCTATGACTATTTATCAATAGACACGCCTCTTGGTTTAACTACAATGGACCCCCTTAGTCACACCTTTTGGTGTAATCTCAATGGTCACATCCCTTGCCAATAAATGGACTCTTCTTTTGGTTTAAACAAAATGGTCACACCTCTTAGTTTGAACCAAATGATCACATCCCTTGACATAATCTCAACGGTCACACCTTTTGGTCTAAACCAAAAGGTTACACCTCTTCACATACATTTTAAAGAGTCACATTCAAACCCTTTTTGAAGAACAAATAAATTTAGCCTTTCCGTTTCCAATAAAACTCTGGCCACAAAGTAATTAAAAACCATGACTATTAATTGCCCTTGCAAGAGGTGGCATGTATTTGCAAAAATAAACCACTATAGAAAATAAATAGGCGCCAAAGCACCCATTCGCACAGTAGCATTAAATCAAATGACTTGAATTCATTCATATAATTTTTTTCCCCCGAAATCTATCGAAATTCTCTTGACCAATAAAAGAGTATATTTAAATAGATATAACCGAGATTGCCTGAAATGGTGCTGCTGTTAACACTAGCGACAGAATTGGTTCTGACTTGTACCAAACGTTGCAATGCTACTCGGAAAGATGCCACTAACAACTTATAAATCAAGAAACCAATTCAATGACATTTTGCCCCTTAATTTGTTTTCCCGACCTTGAACCTTGTTAAAGGCAACACCCACTAACAATGAATATACAAATGTATACGTATATCCCTTGAGAAATTTCCAAGATCAACCAGATTATACTATGCCACAAGCAAACTAATTTGTTGAGATAATCAAGTTTTCTTTTCCTTTTCTTGTTAAAAGAAAAAAAAAACTGATATTCATAAGACAAACATACGTCATCACGAAAAGGTGTGATGTTTAGTGGGAGACTAAAGAATAAAAGCCATCACGTGACTCAATGGATGTGTTGGTTCTCAATAGACACCTACAAACCAAGCATTGTGTCCATTGCAAAGTAACACCTATTATATTTCTCCACGGATCCCTTCATAAAACATCATGATATTTGCCCAACAAGTATGTCCATTCTGAAGTGACTCCTATTAAACCAAGCATTACATCATTTCCTAAATGAAACCTTTCCATCAACCATTGCAATTATTCTTTGCTCTTAAATTAATTATGAACTCATAAGCACATTTTTCCTTCCCATACAGACAAGGGCACTAAATCTCATAATCCATATCCATTAAAAAAAATATTGTTATCAACGGAAATGCAAGAGACAAATGATGCTTCTAATTAAGAGTGGTTTGCCAAGAAATCAACAGGAGGAAAGACACCGGTTGGGAGGAATCGGTTTAGGAGATATTAAAAAATAAAAAATGATCAAGTCACGAACAAATTAATTCAATAGAAAATACAACAGTTCCGGCCTCGGGTTCATTCTATTGAAACCAGGATATGATATATGGCGAATTACGGGATTATTACCCCACTGGATACACAATGCAGTTGTACACCCCTGTAAATAGAACCCAATAAAACGTTGTATTAATCTTGCAATCAACTAATCAAGATTATGGGCTAAGTACCAATCAACGATTAATAATGGAAATAAAAACAACTGATGAATTGCAGTAAGCAAACAAAAAGACTTAGAATTGTAGGAATTCGATTATACTAGCCCACAGATAATTCTAATGGTAAATCAAAATCACAATTACAAAAAGTATAGGATTCTGAATTACCCATGCCAATCTAAATTACCCATGCCATATTGCCGTATGGATAAATTGAACATAATGACTATTTATACTTGCACAACATATACATGCAATTTCCAGTTTCTTCTTCAACGGATAAACAAATCAGCAAAGACAAGTCACAAAAAATAAACAAAGTCTGTCTTAAGATTGTTGGAAAAAATGTTTACTTTTTGTGATAAAACCAAAATATGAATGCAATAAAATTAAAACTCAAAACCTGGAAATTGATGAAAACGAAATGGTGATCAAGGCAAGTGTTTAACACTCTGTACTTAAGACAGATTCGCCTCCGCTACGGTGCTTACGGTTTGCATGGACGTCTATCTCCCAGCACTACTTGATCTTCACCGAACGGAAGTAGCACTCCAATCTGTTCAGTATGCGAACCATACATGTGTTTGTACTCTCTCATATGAAGACTCAAAAATACAAGGAAAATTTTAATCAATTAAAATGAATGAAGGACACACTATTTATAGACTAACTGGTGACTCTACAAATAGTCACCAAGGGAAGGGGCACATTTGTTCATAAAGGGCGCGTCCGTCCACAATGAACAATTGCTACTCAAACGACACGACTCCAAAAGGTGTCAATTTACATTCACACCTAAAAGGAAATATTACATCCTATAATATTTTCCAACAGTGGGTTTTGAGTTCAAACCCAAATTAAAATGGTGCCAGACGCATGGAGGATAGAGAAGATGAGTTGGGTGGGGTGGGGTCACAAGGGGCTTTTGTTAATAAGTCTCTCGGATAATAATTGGACCGGCTAGGGGATGTCCAAAATATATATCCCCTTCCAGGGGGAAATTAATGCCCTGCCCACTTTTTATCAGCCTCTCTATTGATAAATAAATATCGTGTAGGCCGAAGCTATGTCGTGATAGCTTAGCTTTGTAAAGGTCTCCGCCTATCGCCGGCGAAAGTTTGTAACGGCGTTTTCACAGATAATGATATTTTCTATCTATTCTCAAAAAAAAAAATGGGATATATAAGAATATTAGGTGCTGATTTCAGTAGTTGCCATCCTCACTAACGGGTGGGGAATCAATTGCCCACCAGGGCTGCAAAAAAAAATCTGGTCATCCGCGAATCCGATCCAGACCGAATTGATCCATGTTTTTTGAATTTTAACTATGGATTAATGGTTCGGACAAGGATTCAAAAATTAAAAAACAGCGACTCACGGTTCGGAACGGATTTTGATTTTGAAATCATAAGATAATTAAATTTATCATTTTCTGAAATAATTTTAATATGATTTAGAGTAATGGTATACCTCCCAATCAAACTCAGGGGGTGAATTGTAACATGATAAGGGATGTGCTGATCGTGTCTTTGTTGAGTATGAAAAATGGAACTCAAGAGCTCCAATTTTGTGAACTGGATGATGAACTAGATGAGTAGATGACTCATGGCTAAACCTTTGCTGTCCATTTAATCCTGAGCTGTTTCACTGTTTGTTTTTGTGTTTTTTTTGTGAACTCATTGGATGATGGACTAGATGATCAGTAGATGACTACATGTTTTCTTGTTTTTTTTTTTTGAAAAAGTTGGACATGTTTGCTTGTTCTTTTTGAACTCACTAAATGTATTTGTGAAACCCGTTTTATGTATTCCATGTTGGTTGTTAGAGTTTGGGTTTTTGAATGAATTGATGAATTTTTTTTTATAAATAAGTTGAAAATCCATGGACAAATCCAGAACCGATCCGTGACTTGCAGATCAGATTGAAACCGAATCGTAAAACTTTTAGATAGGACACAAATTTTATTTTCAAAAAACTGTTACTCAAGGATTAAAATTGGATTCATGCCAAACCGATCTAATCCGGACTGTGTGCACCCCTATTGCACACAGGCCACCTGTTTACATAGAAAATTAACAAATCCAATAATTAATTGACACGTAATGAATATGCCAAACGTTGGCAATTACCTGTTGATAAAGGCACACTGGATTAAAGGGATATATCTGAATAAATACGATGTCGTATGGTTTTCTCAGATTTGAAAAGCGGTTATTGGCAGTTACAAGTCAAGGGTGAATAAAAATTGACTTCGAGGTCATGGTATTAACTGCTAAATACATAAGCTCCACGTGTAAATTCGTGAAACAGGCAAATTGACAGTTAGAACACGTGGAGTGCCTATTAAAAGGGAGTTATTCTCCTTAACGTATAATCATTTGAGTTTAGTTCAAGCAACTGTGCAGATTCAAAATTAAAGCTTTTGGAGGAAGAATTAGAAGGATTCAAATTCAGACGTGGAGGAGGAAGAAACTGCCAACTCGAAGAGTGGAAGTTAGAGTTCAAAGCAAGCCAATGTTCAAATTTATTGAGCGGGAAGTTCAAACTACAAAGCAGCGTCTATAAATAGAAGAAATTGAAGAGTAAAAACCCCCGGACAAATCTTCAACAAACAGCTATCAAAAAACTGATGCTTGGTTTGTTCATTGGCAAAGTAGTTTAGGATTTCGAACTCAGTTCGAAGTAGATTTAGGAAATAGTTAGGATTAATCTCGGTTGTTCTTGTAACAATCACCTATTCGAAGTTCTTGTATCTGAAGTTGGAGACAATTTCGAAGTAAGTTTACTTTTGATTTACTAGTCAAAGTATCTTGTTTCTTTTTGTTTTTCGATTTCCTAAGTTTGTTGGTTTACATTTCTTCACTTGTTGAGAAAATCCTCTTAGTTGAGGTAATTGAACCAATAAAACACAATCGCCTGATTAGATTTGGTTTTTCCAAAGTTAATTTGAGGGAGGAGATTGAAACTCTCCCTAGCACGCTTGCACACAATTTCTTTCCATTTGCAAAGAAGTAAAAGAACCAAACACATTTTTTGGCACGCCCAGTGGGACCCCTGAAAGTGTTGAATGGCTCCAAAACTTAGGAAGCAAGCAGATGATTCTCAGGTTGGCCAAACGCCAGAAGATGAGAATAATGTTAATTCTAGAGAGAATGAACAAGTGGAAGGCCTTCAAACAGGCCCATAAACTCGTACTGGTCAAGACTTAAATATGGGAATTGGCCAGACTTCTCGAATGAATACTAGGAATAATAAAACTGTACATGTTGATGACCCAAAGAATCCAGAAATTGGAGGAAATGTGTCATCTAGTCAGTTTGCTGAAATGATTGCCACATTTAGAGAACTGGCTCAGACCCAGAAGCTTATGTTACAAAAATTAGAAGAGTAATCAGGGCTTAGGCATGATCCTTTGCCTTCATTTGAGAAGGATAAAGGAGAAGCTAGTACAAGCAAATTAAAGTCAAGGCCTGGAAAAGAACCTATACATGTAGATGATATACCAGAATCTTGGTATGAACCTGCAAAAACTCATGATTATCAAACTTCTAAACCTAAGAAAGTGTTCAAACAAAACACTAATGTCCCATTCGAACCAAACTTTGATGGTTTAAATGAGGATAACGGTTTTAGAAACAATGATTACGGGTTTGATGAGTATGTATTCACTCCTGGAAATCATTTTTATGAGAAGGATAGGACCAGTGCAAAAAGGCCTAATCCAGAGATTGGAATTCCTAAGTACGCAGGGATACCAGAGATGGGAAGGGTACATTCGAACTATTTATATGAACCTCTTGCAAAGCAAGAAGGAGGTTTCAAGCAACATAGGCCTTTTGATGATCCTTTTCAGAGATTTTCAGAAGAGCACATGCCTAGAAATGCTACTTGGGAACCACCTATTAATTCAGGAGTACCTCTAGGTGAACGTCCAGCCCTTCGAGATGAAATATTAGGCCTCATGCAAGAAGTATATGGACCTCTAAACCGAGGGGTACAAACCCAAATTTATAGAAAGCCTTATCCGGAATGGATAGATAGGCAATTCGAAGTCCCTAGGGGGTTTAAAATCCCAGATTTTACTTCATTCCATGGGGATGGAAAACAGTCAACGACTGAGCATATTGCCAGGTTTACGGCTCAATGTAAAGAGTTAGGCAATAATGGGTTCATTAAGTTGAAATTGTTTTCTAATTCTTTGACAGGAATAGCCTTCGAATGGTATTCTAATTTAACACCAGAGTCAGTTCCAAATTGGCAAAGGATGGAAGAATTATTCCATGCACAGTTTTATCAAACTGAACCTGAAGTCACTATGGCTGATTTAGCAAGATTAAAGCAGAAACCTGATGAAAAAGCTGCACAATTTATTGCTAGATTTAAAAAGGCTAGAAACAAGTGCAAACTTCAACTACCAGAAGTTGAATTTGTGAGAATAGCACAAGATGGTTTAAGTAGAGAACATAGGAAGAAGTTCGATTCTACCGAGTTCAGAGATTTGGTTGATTTAACTTACAAAGCTGCTAGATATGAATCTTTGTTAGAAGAAGATGTCGATAGGAATAACTCTTCTTATTCAACCTATTATAAAGACTCTACTTATGAAATTGATGCTGCTGAAATTGTTGAGCATGACCCTTGTGTGTGTGAATGTTTAATTTGAAAGGATTCTTCTATAGCGCCAAGGACTAATAAGAAAGCAATTAGCAAAGTATATTCTTTGATGTTTCTAAAGCAGATGAAATTTTTTATTACCTTTTAAAGAAAAAGTTTATCAAACTGCCTGAAAATGTTAAACTTCCAACTTTGAAAGAAACAAAAGGAAAGAATTATTGCAAATGGCATGCTTCTTGGACTCATTCAACTAAGAATTGTAATGTTTTCCGTGACTGGGTTCAGGAGCAAATTAAGAAGGGAAGGATCATGTTTCCAGAAAAGACTATGGGAATAGACACAGATCCATTTCCAAAGATTGAAGAAGTGACTGCTAATACCAATGTGCCAACTTCTTTGGATAAAACAGTTTAGGAGGTATGGCAAAACAGGCGAGTTCATGTTGGGATGAACTCTGTACAATTTGGAAGGGGAAAGCCAAGAATTGGCCAACTTCGAAGTGATGATGAGAAGACTTACCGGCAAAATTATGCATCGGGAAATTCTTCTAGAAAGGGTTTTAAGCAATCTCATCTTCCCATGCTTGAAGCATCCTTTTTGGAATGTTTATGCATGGAATGCAGGGCTAATTATCTGATTTTCAAAGACTTGGATCGACAGGGGGTTGATTTCTTTCCAAAAAGGATGGAAAGAAAGGCTTTGGATCAGAATAATGAAAGAAAACCCTGGATAAACCCAAGTCATGGAAAAAATGAGAAGCCTTGGCCAGTTTCGAAGAGAAGTATACCTTCTAGTCCAGTTCCACCGGCTTCGAAGAGGGATTATCCTCCTTCGAAGAAGGTTAACACTGGAAAGGCCTTAATGGGCCAAGAAAATGAAGGAGAAGGGGAACAATTCACCTTGGTAAAAGGAGTTCCTGATTGGTTTTTAAAGAAAATTAAACCAGAACTCTTCTAGGAATATAAAACCCCTTCTAAGGTTGGAAACAAAATGGTCAAACCTCCAAACACTCCTGCTGGTCAATGGGTAGTGGTTAGAGATCCAAAGACCAAAACACCTCAAATGATTCCTATGCTGACAAGAACTCAGAAGAGGAAACTGCAAAGGAGGTATACTAGTTTCCAAATGGAAGAATATGCCACCAAGAAGAATCATAATGGGGGTGTTAAGTTCAATCCAAGGTTTAACAAACTTCAAAGAGAAGATTCTGAAGAATCTCTTCAAAGGGGGTTTACTCAATCAGAAAGGGAAACGTTGGAAAGTTTGGCTGCTAGAATGGACCATGAGGTACCTCAAGATAGCCCAGCCTCGCCAAATTCCTTGGCAAGCTATCAATCTGGCTTATTAGAGGCCATGATAGTGGAACAGGAAGAAGGTGGAAGAATGAATTCTTCCCTTGTTGAAACATTTTCTCCCATGGAAACTTCTGTAGAGGAGTTTCCTGAAAAGGTGGATACAATACAAGATCAGTTAGAGTTACCATTACAAGAGAAGAAAACCATTCAGTTTGGAACTCTGCCTGAAGTCCAAATTAACATGGTTGCTCCTTCGTTCGACTTTGGACCTTTTGGACCAGACTGCTCATTAGTTCGAAGGGCACTACAACCAACGGTTGCTCCTATGGAAATCATTGATGTATCAAGTCATGAAGAATATAACCTTACTTATGACAATGGTTGGAATGAAGGTTGGGGAACCCTGATATCTAAGATTCAAAAGGAAGAAGAAGAGGAAGAGCTTATGATTATGGCTAATGCTATGGAGGAGCCAGAAGTAACCTCTAAGGAAAGGGCAATTTTTGTTCCAGAAACAGAAACAGGTTCTAAGTATCCTTTGATTGTTGATTTAGATTGTGCTGACATTTCTTATCCTTTCAGACACCTTCGAATGACATGAGACACCATTTGAAACCATTATACATATCTACATCATTTGAAGGGATCTTATTAAATCGAGTATTGGTTGACAATGGTGCAGCAGTGAATATTTTGCCTTCTAGGACTTTGAAGAAGTTGGGAAAAGAAAAGGTTCGATTGATCCCAACAAGCACGTCCATCGCTGGGTTTACTGGTGAGAGTAAGAGTCCAAAAGGAATTGTTTCTATACGCCTGAAAGTTGGCCAAGTAGAAACTGATACAGCCTTCTTTGTGGTAGATACTTTCACAAGTAAGTATAATGCTTTACTTGGTAGGGATTGGATTCATGTCAATGGCTGTATTCCATCTTCAATGCACCAAGCTTTGATGATTGTGAAATATGAAAATGGGAAGGAAGTGGGAATCGAAGAAGTAAAGGCAGACCCACACCCCTTCAGTACTTCAGCAAATTGCGCAGAGGCTGAAATGTATAAACCTGAAATCATTCCTCTGAGTGAAATTGCACAATCTGCCACCCGTCGATCCAATGTATTGGAAATTGGAGAATTGGCAGAGTTAAAATCTAACCTTAAGCAAGCAGTTGATTATGAATCAGACAACCCACCAGATGAGGCTGCTTGGATGTGAGTCCAAGACAGAGTTCGAAGAGGCCAACTCATTGGCCTTAGTTAAATTTATGGCTCTAGAAATAGAGTAGAAGTTACAAGAAACGAATGATTGGGAGGAATTGTTGGCTGAGAAATCTGACTGGGGGTTGAAGCCGACCGAATTCAGAGAAGCTTTTTTAGGTCATGTTGATTCTCAAGATCCTTTAGAAGAAGTAGAATTGGGAGATGGAATTGTTCCAAACACTGTACAGATCAACAGAGAACTCGATGTTACTTCGAAGGCCAAATTGATCACGGTGCTCAAAGAGAACAAAGAGTGCTTTGCTTGGAGTTATAAAGAACTAACAGGTTTGAGTAGAGACTTGGTTGAGCATAAGTTGCCTATTAAATCTAATTGCAAACCTTTCAAACAACTTCCAAGAAAGATGTCTCCTGAAACCATTTTATTGGTAAAAAAGGAGATTTAAAACCTTTTAAATGCTGGTTTCATTAGAACAGCAAGATACGTAGAGTGGTTATCAAATGTTGTTCCTGTTATCAAGAAAAATGGGAAAATTAGGGTATGCATTGATTTTAGAAACTTAAATACTGCAACCCCTAAAGATGAATACCCAATGCCTGTAGTAGACATGCTTGTGGATAGTTCTGCGGGCCACAAAATTATGTCTATTATGGATGGCCATTCAGGGTATAATCAAATTTGTATAGCCAAAGAAGATGTTCATAAAACTGCATTTAGGGCCCCTGGTAATCTTGGAACCTTCGATTGGGTCAAGATGCCTTTTGGGCTGAAGAATGCTGGTGCTACTTATCAAAGGGCTATGAACACTATCTTCCATGAAATAGTTGGGGGTTTTCTAGAATGCTACATAGATGACATTATTGTCAAGTCAGAATCTATTGATGATCATGTAGAACATTTGAAGATAGCATTTTCAAAGATGAAGCATTATCAACTGAAGTTGAATCCTGCTAAATGTGCTTTTGGAGTAATGGCAGGAAACTTTTTAGGATATTTAGTCCATAGCAAAGGTATTCAAGTTGATAAAAATAAAGCTAAAGCTATTATAGAAGCTAAACCTCCTTCAAACAAGAAAGAACTTCAAAAATTTCTTGGTCAATTGAATTTTCTTCGAAGGTTTATATCTAACACTGCAGGGAAAACTAAAGTTTTCTCTTCTTTGTTGAAACTGAAGGATGGAGAGGACTTCGAATGGACAAAGGAGCATGATGATGCTTTCAAGGCCATCAAGGAGTACTTGATCAATCCACCAATTCTTGTTCCACCCAAAAAGGACAAGCCTGTAAAGCTGTATTTGGCAGCAAACCATGATTCAATTGGAGTTCTATTGGCTCAAGACAATGAAGAAGGGAAGGAGCAAGCTATCTATTATCTAAGTAGGTTTCGTAATGATTGTGAAAGTAGGTATTCTACAGTAGAAAAGTTATGTTTGTCTTTTTTTTTTGCTTCGAAGAAACTCAGGTACTATATGATGCCTAGAGTAACTTATGCAATTTCCCAGACTGATGTTATGAAGTATATGTTGTCTCAACCTGTACTTAGTGGCAGAATTGGGAAATGGATTGTGTCTTTAATTGAATTTAATCTAGAATATGTTCCTCAAAAATCAGTTAAAGGCCAAGCTTTAGCTAACTTTTTGGCTGATCATCCAAACAAAATTGAGACTCCTGAAATAGCAGATGTTGATACTATAACAATTAAGCCATGGAAGATGTGGTTCGATGGTTCAAAAACATCTCAAATGGCTGGAATTGGAGTTGTTTTGGAGTCCCCTCAAGGTTTGAAAACCAAATTTGGATTTCAGATAAATGAAGGGGAATGTACCAACAATCAGGCAGAGTATGAAGCCTTAATTATGGGACTAGAGCTATTGCTTACTTTAAAAGTTGACATAGTTGATGTATTTGGAGACTCTCAGTTGGTTATAAACCAGGTGAATGGAGACTTTGGTTGCCATAATGCTGGTTTAAAACCTTATCATCAATATGTGAAATTGTTAGGTAAACAATTTCATATGGTTACATTCACTTATGTGCCAAGATTCTTTAATGGAGAAGCAGATGCAGTAGCTCAAAGAGCATCAGGATTTAAATTTATCACTGATGAAAATAGAGAGTTTTGTCAGTTAACTCTAAGGAAATCCTTATCAATGCTTAAAGATAGATATACTGATTTCGAAGTATGTGAAATCACCACTCCTCTTAGTTTGAACGATTGGAGACAACCATTGATTGATTATCTAACAAAACATGATGCTAAAACAGACAGAGCAACAAGGTTGAGATCTGTTAATTACATTATGTACAATGGAGAATTGTTCAAGAGAGGAGCAGATGGTTTATTGCTTAAATGTTTAAGCAAGGTTGATGCTTTTAGGATTATGGCAGAAGTCCATGAAGGTATTTGTGGGGCTCATCAAGCAGGAATCAAGATGAGATGGTTGATTCGAAGGTATGAATATTATTGGCCTACTATCCTTAAGGATTGTATTGATTATGCAAAGGGATGCCAAGCTTGTCAAAAGACAGGGCCTCTCAAACGGTTACCTGTTACTGAATTACAATATGTAGTTAAGCCTTGGCCATTTAGAGGTTGGGCAATGGATATGATTGGCATGATCTACCCTGCTTCTAGAAGTGGTGATAAGTTCATTCTAGTTGCTACTAATTACTTTACTAAATGGGTGGAGGCTCAAGCTTTCGAGAGTGTATCTCAAGAACAAGTAATTGAGTTTATTAAGAATATTGTTTATAGATTTGGATCTCCAGAAACCATAACAGTGGATAATGGGTCCATTTTCGAAGGTAGAGCAGTGAAAACTTTTGCAGCTTCTCATGGAGTTTCTTTGATCAACTCTACTCCTTATTGTGATAAATGTAAAGGGCACTTGGGTTATTTTAGATGTTTTGGGTATTGGTGAAGTATTGTGAAATGAAATGTTTGTGTATATGACTATGTTTTGAAGGGACTGAACCCATGACGCGAAATGTAATGGTTATGGGGAAACTTATGGACATTCTGGTTTCATTAGATCTTTGAGGCATCTCCTAGACACTCTGTCATTGAGTTGATTTATCTTGGTCCATCTTAGCTTACTCATTCATGTGTATCATATCTTCATGTGCATCTTTCATTCTCTATACCCTTAGTGTTGGTAGAAAAGTTTCCTACGAGCTAGTGAGCTCACCCTATCCTTCTCAGGTACACGGCATGGAGCATGAGATCAGATGCTTGGAGTGCGAATGCATGTCATGAAGATTTTATGATCATGAAGTTATTTTCTCATCTTCATACTAAGTACATTTTTGGAAGATGATCCTATAACTTTAATTTATCCAAGCTTTTTGACTATTTCAACTTATGTAATAACTTTAAAACCTTTGTTATTTTACATGGGTACGAGTATCCTTGAGCAGAAGCTTATTGTACTTTGACTTTGACTTTTTATGGAAAATTGTTTGACTTTGATCGATCCTACGTGGATTTTAATTGTATTTTGGCTTATTGAAATTGAGGGCGTGACAACTTGGTATCAGAGCATAGGTTCGAAAACCTAGAGACCGTGGGGAGACTTAGAGTCTCAGGGATTAAATCATTGCATTGATTTTTTTTACGAAAAATATTTTCTCATTCATTGTGTGCTTGTGTGACATTCATAATTAGAATATTACAGTATCGTCATACTTGTGGGTTTAGGCATAGCATTGAGTTATACACCCGTGTTTGAGTAGTGTTGGTAGACCGGAGGCTTTGACCTCATCATGCTAATGTTTTGACTTGTGTTGAAGAAGGAAAGATTAACGTCGTAAGAAAGTAAATGTGTTGATTGTAGGAATTATGTCTCTAGTGGTAAAAATGGGTGAGTATTCTCTTATGGTGCCGTGGTGGTTTAAGAATGACATGGAAGATTGATTTGAAGAGTGACTGGCCAGCACGCTTCAAAACAAACTTCTATTGTCACTCTATTACCACGTGTGGGTGTGAAAATGTGTAAAGATGTGCATTAGGTAGGGCAATTGTTGACATGTTACATCGTTACTTTGCAAATGTGATGTGCTTCATGTGAATTTAGTGAAAAGAGCTTAATATGATTGCAATAAGGAAATGTTCATTGAAGTGTATACCTTGCACAGTATATGTTGGTTCTTTTCTTATAGTTGTTACTACTTTCCGTAATACTGTTATGACTTGTTATGGGTTAGTAGTATGTAGAGTGGTGGCTTTGCTGGTTTTAACGTATTGAAGTTTGGGGTCCAGTTGACTGGGTGTTGATTATTTGAGATTGAATTGCTGGTGGAAGCTAAGTTTTTGATGTGGTAATTATAGTAATATCCCCTTAAGCTTTTGAGTATGGTATTGATAGAAATGACCTTTTCATAAGATGTGAGAATCCGGTGCATGTGTTTTTACTAAAATTCTTAATCATTAGATTGAGTTATGTGGCACTGTTATTAAGAATAGAGATATGTTATTGGTGGTGTGAGATATGTTATAACATGAATGCTGATTAGATGACCATATTCCATAGCTGAAGAGATAAGACTCGATTTAAGTGGTTTAACTTCCCAGAGAGTCTCTAATAGTCTTTAATGCTGGTCGGATACCCTTGTATTTAGGGGTTTATGTGTTTTTGTGTGGGATGAGATTCAATACTCTTAATCTAAGAAAAAATACCTTATGAGAGAGATTTTATTTGAGGATGAATGATAATGAATGTTGATAGAATATGTTTGTTGAGACAACTAGGCTTAGGGGTATTGCCATGGACGAGATGGTAAGTTGATTTACCTTATAATTGATTAGGTATTGGTAGATGGGTAATGGGTGAACGATTTTTCTATTACTAGTAAACTGGAACCGCGATAGGTAAGAAAATGAGTAATTGGGGTTGTTCATAGTTTTATAGAGATGTGTGTTTAAGCCATGATCAGTTTCTCTTATAAGACTGCTAAGTAGAAGCATGAGATGTTATGGTAAGATTCTAAATACTAGTTGGTAATACGAGCTTGTGGTGATAAGAAATGTTAGAAGTATGAGAGTGTCAAGAAGTGAGAGAGGTAAGATTAACTAGTCATCGAATAAACGTGATATGAATTGTTACCATCCTTGTTTATTAATTGCTTTGGGTCTCTTAACTTGTATGCTACTATGGTGGGTAACCTTTTGTGTGGGAAACTATGTAGGAGGGTAGTTTGGAAGTTAAAAAGTGATAATATTGTCAATCTTGAAATTTGTGAATAGAGTTGATCTGCGGGGTGTGAAATAGTTTGTGAACTGGAAGCTGTGATATATGTCATGTGTTGATTGAAAGCTGCGAGGGATTAGCTGATTGGAAACAGTGAGGGTATTGTGAATTGAGGTTTTGGTGTCAGGTATAGATTATGGGTGAAGATGCAAGAAATTGGGATATCTTTCTAGGATAATATATGTGAAATATCAGTCGGACTAGTCTTAAAAATCCTTGGGTATCTGTGTTGAAAATCTTGTTTGGAGCGATTAAAGCTTAATGAGGATATCTTGGAGACATCGGGCTTGGCATTGTCATTGGATATGTAGATTGTACTAAGAAGACTTGATTGATAACTAATGTTGTATTTAGGTTTTGATGGTTAGTTGGAACTAAGGAACAAGAGATGACATGTTGGATCATAAAGCTAGTGTTAAGTGTTCCTATATCGAAGAAAAATAGGGTTGGGAGATTGGGAGTTGTGCTTTTAGGGTATCTAGTTGGCAATGATGAACCGTAGTGGTCGGAGGAATTCAAGTTACACCGTTTGGATTAGACTGAATTGTAATTGTTCTTCCCATCTCGGTGTTGATTCCATGTGTGATCGGTGAATCGATTATGGTTATTCCTTCTATTTTGGAGTAATTGTCCTTGAGATAAGATTGAGTATAATTTGAACTTCATTTTGTGAACATGCCAATGATTAGCGTTATGGGTGAAGGTTTGAACTTACATCAAAAGGATGTGCACATAATTTCAAAATTTTGATTGTTACGAAGTTAGATGAGGATGAGCTAAGAAGTGAATGGATGGTTCAGGTGGGCAATTCAAGAAATGTTTGTGAGCTTGGTCAGGTTGCGGCTTGAATTTTCTAATACGACATTCGAATGAGACTAGGAATATGTTGAGGAAAGACTATCTGAGAGTAAAAGTGGGTGCTTAATGTTTACGTGTTTATCATCCTAGCTAGTTATAGTGGTAGTATCATTGACCAATTGAGTGTGTGTATAGCTTGGATGTGGGGATTATTCGCCTTATTGTTTACGGATAGATGTGATGACTAGACAAACTTTAAGACTCAAGTGGGGTAATGTATGATGGGTAAATATTTCTTCATTTGTATGGCTCCTGTTAGAAATATGAGTTGGGTTGTCTCCTTGTATGTTGATAGAATAGAGTAAAGTGTTGAGTGGAAGGCGGTTGTCCGGGGCATGATGTGTATAACAATTTAGGATGGCTTGTGTAAGGTCACCACAGTAATGAAATTGAGATTCGAAATGGTTAAGAATTTAAATGGCTATCGGAATAGATAAAATAGTTGGAGTTGAGGATTGGTGGTGCGGGTTAAGGCGGATTTAGTTTTGAAAGCTATAGTGGTATGCAGAGAGTAATATTGTGAGAAATTCATTGAACGAACTTATGGGACGCTTGATGATTCATCTCTAACCTGGTGGAAAAGTCATTTCTTTTACGCGTTATATGAGATTTGGGGGTCATAGTATTTTTTTTTTTTATGTTTAAGTCCCTTACCCATAAATATTGTAGATAGGATTCCAACATCTCCGAGGAGCTGATGTGAATGTGAGTCTATATATAAACCTAAAGTAAGATTGAGTTAAGTTTTGGACCTTGGTGATGACAGTCGCGAGATATAGAGCATTTAGTCTACTTGGGTTAATCGTGACAATGGACGAGAGAATTGGTGAGAGGAATTACGCTCATAGTTAATTAAACCGGTGGGTTACTTGGTAGTACTTAAAAAGGAGAGAATCACATGATAAAATGGTGGGAAGTAGAGGTGGACTAAAACACATAAGATGTTTAGAGTTGGTGATGTTAGCTGAGGATGTCAATGGAGATCAAGGGAATGATGATGGATTATGTTGACCTCTAGTGTTATTCTTAGTAATGTGTCTTGAGGAGTGGAGATGGTGCATTGCTTGGTGAAAAAGGGTATAGTGTTTTAAGGAGTTTGGGTTTCTTGACTAGTGACAAGAAAAGGTTACATGGAATTGGCTGTAAAGGTAGTAGTAACTAACGGGACCAAGGGGAAACGTTAATGTCATAACTTAGGGGAGGAAAGCTTTAATGTTTGGTTAATCAGATTTTTGATCAATTGGCGGATGATGGTAGGGTATGGTGAGACAACACTTACTATTGCGCTATGGGTTAGTTAGGGCATTTGGATACAGATAGAGTGTGCTTGGTATCAAGAACTGTGGGAACTTAGCCTTACTGTCGTCATTTGAGGATTGATTTATCTTGGCGTCATTATGAGAGCGGTTATGGTTGATGAATCTAGATCAAAGTGCTCAATGTCGATTTTCCTGATCTAAGGAGTATGGTTCAAAGTTTGGCCTCTTAAGTAAAATTCTACATTTAAGACCTTAAGATAATAATAAGATTATGGGGGTAAAGTGTTTGGGCGATTATAAAGTAATTGTGATGTCAAGTAGAATGCAATAGCATAGGCTTTGAGTAGACGACTAGGATGCGTAATAAGCCTAGAGGATCTATGGTTAGAATAGAATTGAACCTTAGAGCTATGGTTTTGCACTTGGAGATAGTATAAACCTAGTTGTTTCCTTACATTGGAATGATCTAGAGTCAAGATAGAAGCCGATACGTATCCTAGCGGTGAGCAAATAGGTATTACAGGGAAATATCTATACAGTTGTTGTGTAGTAACTTTGGTAGAGATGAGTCGATGTGGGATAAAGGGGACAAGATAAAAGAGAAATGCCCTGAGTTGTTTTCCTTTTTAACTAAATGAGTACAGGTTCTAAGTTCTGTATTTTTGGAGTTTACGAGTTGGGTATATGTAGCATATCAAGCATGAGCATGTGGTGGATGATGAGTGCATTGTTGTTTCAAATTTTGAGGACAAAATTTTTCTAAGGAGGGTAGAATGTAAGGACCCGTGTTTTTAAATAATTTTTCCGATATAATGTTGGAAAAATGTGAGGAAATGAAAATAGAGTGAAGTTGGGTCAATAGGAAGTGAATATGTGCTTTGGGGTGTCTTTAAAACTTGTTAGGAACATGGGGGGTTTTAGTGCAAGTGTGAGAGTGTATATACAAGTTTAGGATCGGATTTTTTTGATAAAAACACACATTCACCTCCCCTCTCAACTACACCGTCTCTCTCTCTCTCTCTCTACTCCTCTTCAAACTCCCTTCATTTCTCCGCAAGATCTACACCTCCACACCTCTTCTCCTCAAAGATTCAACCTCATTTCCGTCATCTACGCGTGATTTGAAGTCCAGGCAACCTTGGAATCATCTTGGAAGAGCTTGTTTCGGTTGGGTTTTGCTAGGACAAGCTAGGGCTTTCTCATCTCTCTTCATTGGAGCTAAACCCCTGAGGTAGGGAACCCATTTCTACCTCCTCTAAGTGTATATGGTTTGAATTAATGCATAATGTTCATATCTCTCCTTGATTTTCTACATAACTTTCATACCTCCATGGAAATTGGGTTTGAGCTTGTGTAATCTTGATTCTCCATAATTTGTTGGATTGGTCTTTGATTGGGTGTTGAGACATGCTATAATGATGCTTTGTTGTGCTTTGGAACCTCCATTTTTGCCTTGGATTGAAGCCCCATTCATTTGGAGCATGCTGTCAAAATTTCACTCGAAACCCGTTTGGATCGATCCAAACATAAGTTGGATCGATCCAAAATAGTCTGATGGTGTTTTGAACCATCTTGGATCGATCCAAAATTTGTTCGGATCGATCCAAAACCTTATGTTGGCTCCCGGACCATTTTGGATAGATCCAAACACCTTTGGATCGATCCAGACTCCTCTTGTTCAGGCAGATTATTGAACCAACTTCGCGGGCACGCCCCGACTTCGTCCGAACTTCGATTGAGGTGATTCTTGAACCGTTGGAAAGCTCTATGAGTCTACTTTCAAACCCAATTGATCTCATATTCATAACCTTTGTATTTTGAGAGAAATGTGCTTTTTTTCTATCAGCGTGTCGTATTTTCTTGAGATTCATAACTCCATTTTCATGTTCCATCGCTCCGGGCCCTCATTGGTCCTTTCAAAGCTTCTTGAATTGACCTCTAAGGTTCGGTAACATATCATGGTGCATTTTATGCTTTGTCTTGGTTGTCTTGGTTTCTCACGCACTTGGACATGTGTTAACTCGACCATCGCCGACACATTTTGAGTTTTTGAACAAAGATGATTGTGTGAATATTTTGGACACTTGTGAAAGGGTATTGTGATAAGTGAATTGGCTTTGAGCACTAAGTTGAATGTATGAATTGATAAGTGGAAATGTAAATGTGAAATATATGACACGGGGCTCGAAAGGGTATGCCCGGAGTGACACGGGGCCTGAAAGGGTATGCCCGGAGTGACACGGAGCCTTTAATGGTATGCCCGGAGTGACACGGGGCCTATATGGCATGCCCGGAGAATAAACGAATGATTAAAAGGAATAAGATATATGTGATAAATGTAAAGGGCACTTGGGTTATTTTAGATGTTTTGGGTATTGGTGAAGTATTGTGAAATGAAATGTTTGTGTATATGACTATGTTTTGAAGGGACTGAACCCATGACGCGAAATGTAATGGTTATGGGGAAACTTATGGACATTCTGGTTTCATTAGATCTTTGAGGCATCTCCTAGACACTCTGTCATCGAGTTGATTTATCTTGGTCCATCTTAGCTTACTCATTCATGTGTATCATATCTTCATGTGCATCTTTCATTCTCTATACCCTTAGTGTTGGTAGAAAAGTTTCCTACGAGCTAGTGAGCTCACCCTATCCTTCTCAGGTACACGGCATGGAGCATGAGATCAGATGCTTGGAGTGCGAATGCATGTCATGAAGATTTTATGATCATGAAGTTATTTTCTCATCTTCATACTAAGTACATTTTTGGAAGATGATCCTGTAACTTTAATTTATCCAAGCTTTTTGACTATTTCAACTTATGTAATAACTTTAAAACCTTTGTTATTTTACATGGGTACGGGTATCCTTGAGCAGAAGCTTATTGTACTTTGATTTTGACTTTTTATGGAAAATTGTTTGACTTTGATCGATCCTACGTGGATTTTAATTGTATTTTGGCTTATTGAAATTGAGGGCGTGACACTTATTATGCTCAGTCAAATGGTACTCCTTATTATGCTCAGTCAAATGGCCAAGCAGAATCAACTAATAAGATTATCAAAAGAGGTATTCGGAGAATGGTTGATAGAAATCCAGAAGAATGGCCAAGTTTACTCTTAAATGTGTTATGGGCATATCGAACCACTAAACGAACCAGTACAGGTACTACGCCTTTTGCCCTAACTTGTGGGCATGATGCTGTTTTACCAATGGAAATCGTGGTAAGATCACAAAGAGCTGCTTCTCAAAATGACTTAAATATTGGAGCATACCATCAGGCAATGTATATGGAGCTTGAAGAAATAGATGAAGAAAGAATTAAAGCTCTGAATCAAATCTTGCTGCAAAAATCAAGAGTAGCTAGAAGTTATAATAAGAAGGTGGTTGTTCGAAGCTTTGATATAAGCGATTTAGTATGGAAAGTGGTGTTGCCTATCAAAGAAAGAAAGCAAGGACTTGGAAAATGGGCTCCAAATTGGGAAGGGCCTTTCCAAGTCCATAGAGTTCTTAAAAGAGGGGCATATCATTTGGAAGACTTAAATGGTTACATCCATAAAAGAAAGATTAATGGAAGATATCTAAAGGCCTACTTCCCAACCATTTGGGAGTCCTTTAGTAGAAGATAAAACTAAGTGTGGTTTGTCTTCTGTTTTGCTTGTGCTGTTCAAGATAAATTAAAAAAAAAACAAGCAAATATAATGGTTTGAGCTCAAATCAAAGTAATGAGATCAACATTACAAGCAGTTATAAGGTAATGAAATTGGGAGAAAACAAGCATTTCATTCATTACTTAAAAACTGTACAATGGTATCTTTTAGGTCACTCCATACATGAGCACCTTTGGTACAAACAAAATCATAAAATTCCTTTTGATCAGAAGTTTGTTGCAGTTGATTCTTAAGGTCCTTTATAACTATAACTGTCGAAGAAGCTTTGTTCATGGAAATTTGCATGTTAGAATTGGTTTGATCAATATCTCTTCTAACTTGAAGCAAGGCTTCTTCTAGACGAGCTTCTTCTTCTTTCAAGTGACAGAGCTTGACAGCATCTTGGTCATAAGAAGAAATTACACTTCGAGCTTCATCATCTGCACTTGATAGTGCTGCCTTCAAGCTTTCTCTTAGAAGATGCCTCTCTTGAACTTCACGAAGTTGGTGAGCTTTCATTTGAAACTCAGAAGCTCTAGTCAGAAGTTGTCTATGTAGCTCTTGAGAGGCAAGTTTCAATGCCCAAGCAGCTTGACAGCAAATATCCAAGTGTACCTTCAAATCTCCTTCAGCCAAGCTTTCAAAATTCAGCTCTGAGAATTGTTGGAGGATCTCCTTCAGTTCTTGAATCTCTTCTGGGGAGAAAGTAGGCTTGACCAACTCAGGAAGAGATGAACTATATTGAACCTTGAGTTGGATGATAGGGGATTCAGTAGAAGGAATTGGAGCTCTGGGGTTGGTGATCCTTTGACAGAAATCATTCACTTTTAGCTTGAACTGCTTCAATGAAAGAAGATCACCAACAGAAGTGCTAGCAGAAGCACCAATTTCCTGTTAAGAAAAAATACTTAAACATAATTAGGTTTAATCCTTTAAGTGAGGCATGATGGTCATAAGCTTAAATTGCAAAAATATACAGTACCTCAATGACTGGAGTATTAGTTCTTGGGATTTGAGCAGGAATTGCTCCCTTAGTTATCATTTTAGGTTGAGCAGTGATTTTGATAACTGAAATGCTGGGAGCAATCTCAGGAAATAAACTCCTGTCATCTTTTGGAGTAGAGATATTAATACCCAATTGAATAGGAATGTTAGCTTCAGAGGATTTGTCAACTCCAATGATTAGAGGCTCTTCAGAAATGACTTGTTTAGCCATTGCTGCAGGTGAACCAGCAATGTGTTGTTCGAATATAGCTTCAGGTTCAGAATTTGGCTCTTGCAAAGGACCCTTGCTCAATGAAGTAGGGAACTCTGCGGCAGAGCCTGTATGAGTTGGTATTGATGCTTTAATACTCTCTGAGACCAAGGCCTTTGCAATGATATGTCTTATGGGAGCAGTTAAATCTTGCAATATACCTTCTAACGGAATGTCAGGGGTGGAAGCTTCAGCTGTCTTAGTGGATGAATCAAGCTTCGATTGAGGCTCTGCAGCTCCAGGCTCAGATGCTTGTGCAGGAGTTTTAAAAGCCTCAGCGTGCTTGGATTTTGTCCTCCTTTCTGAAAATAGATCAGCATATAAGAGTGAGGAACATGAAAGTAAGTTCTTGATGTAATTGAAGTCACAACAGCTTACCCCTCACAAATTGGCCTATAGTGACATCTTCTATCTCTTTTTCTGTTGTTTCTTCAGTTAGTATTCTCCTTTTCCGCTTCGAAGCCTCATAAACTTTAGCGGAGTTAGCCTCTTCTGGGCTGAGTTTTTCCTTTGACACTAAAGTTTCTTTTTTCTTCTTGGCTTTTGAAAAGACAAGAAAATGATGGTCAATAAGAGCCAAATGTTAACAAAGTTGGATGAAATAAAAGAGATACTTGACTTCGAACCTGGAGAAACAGTAGTTTGAGCAGCTTCTCTCCCTTCTCTTGTCCTTTTCTTGGGAGTGGATTCTGCAAGATGAATCATAAGTAAGAAACAGAAAAAGTTGAAGTGGCAAAAATTACACAAACCATAAGGGAATTGCCTGATGGATAAGGAGGAGGAGTTCTCTGTTGTTGAGATTTAGTCACAATTTGTGGTACAGATTGAAGTGGTTTGACATTTAAAGCAACAGGTACCAAAGCAGAGGATTGTATATCTGGTGTTGTTTCTCTTTGTTCTTATTGAGGTTTGCTCTTCCTTTTAACACCAAACCCATCATCTGACACAGAAAATGAACTAGATTGTGCTTCACCTTCAACTAGAACAGAACGCCCAATGTGGTTTGTAAAACCTTGTGCTAAAGTGGTCTGATTGTATAGATCGATAAGGTTATGCCACCAACGGGAAAAGTTTGTGAAGATTGGACTGTCCATTGAGAATTGGAAGGGTTTGAAGTTGGCTCTAGAGTTTCTGTATTCCACATTTAGACGTGAAAGTACATTCTTATCAACCTTCTTTCTAACATAAAGAGAAACATTGACTTCTCCAGGATAAGGACATGGAATGGCTTGTACCATACCAAATTGTCTGGCAAATTGAGCAGGGCAATAAGTTTCAGCGTGAGTCTGCTTACAACCACCAACAATCCCACCTATGAATATTTCTCTAGGAAGGAGAATGCTTCCCCAAGCACCAGCAAAAGACTCCATGCCCCTATTCTCCATCATTTCTTTTATCCAGGAGGGCCCAATACTCCAATCAGTGAAAGGTCGAAATTCTGTTTCTTCCTTATCCTCCCTCATGTTGAGAAAATATTGCAGATACTCGACCAGCGACAAAGGTTTAGAAGCCAAAACTCTAAATTTGTCTCCGTAGACATTAACAGGTTCTGAAATGGCAATTTCAAAAGCAGGGAAATATGCCATAATCCATAATTGTAAGAACCAAAGAGGGCCTCCTATATTAAAATTGAGTGGTTTTGATTGGCTATCAGATCCTATCTTGTAGACGTAACCCAAAAAGTATGAAGCCAGATCAAACTTCTCACCTTTAGAGAAGCGATATGCCAAGGGGGCGAATTCATGCATAATCTTCTTACCACTATGACAGAACACCATTTTGCACAAGGTATACAGAAGATATGCAAAGAATTCCCTGTTAGATACTGGTTTGTCAAACTTGGCTTCAGAACGAAGGAAATTCCCATATGATGCATATGAACCAGAAGTCTTCATGATTTTCAATAACGGGACATCAATAGAATTAGAAATGTCAAACATTGGACCGAATGGAGAAAGTCCAGTAAGAAATGACACATCTAGAACTGTGGGACCCATCATTCCACAGTTGAAACGGAAGTAATTGAACGATGAATCCCAAAAAGCTAGGGCAGCATGTATGAGAGCAGGGTTTTGTTGGATACCATATCGAAGTAATGAGATGATGTGCCAAAGCCTAGTTTGCTCTAACTCTATTTTCTTATACTTCAACATGTGCTCAGTCCATTCACCCCAATCTTTATCTTGAACTGGTCAGCATACAAAATTCTTGGTAGGCCACTCTACAAAATTCAACGCTTGATCCCTTATAAGTTTACCCTCTCCTAAGATAGGATAGCATGACGTAAATTTGAGGGGAAGTTCGAAGAATGCAGGCCCAAGAATGTGAGTATCAACTCTGTCAGGATTCGTAATAAAGATTTGTTTATGCAAATCACCTTTCGGGTTTGACATTTCTTTTTTAACATATCTTCTGAGAACGAGAGAAGAGGTGCCCATTGTTGTATCACTTCCAGAAGCCATGTCTGTAAGAAGCCGAAAACCTAGGAGGGAGAATAAAGCGTTTGAAAGTTTGAACGTGTAATGAAAGCGTTTCAAGCCCTAGATTTATACTTTATGACGAAGCGGTGTATCAGTTCGGGTCAAGTATTCTATTAAAGGCAAGTGGGCCTATATTTTTTTAGGCCCAAGCTTAAATTTTAACCCGTAAATAATATCTCACTTTGATGTTAAAGTTATTATATTTTTAAACCATTTTTATTGGTTTAAATATCATAAAATGTACGTAATCATGTTTGATTACCAATAGTTCGAACTGGTTTAAGGTATTTTCAAGTGCTTCGAAAAGCATTGAAGAAAGCAAAATAAGCCATAAAAAGAACTGAAATTGCATTAATATAAAGGGATTACATGCTACAGAGTGAGATCTTGTTACATCAAAGAAAATTAAACATCTATTTTTGATGGAGCAGCGGTTGGAGTAGGGATAACTTGGAAGTAATGAGGAAAGCTCCAAGTCACTAAGGCATGAAATTTTGCCCAAGTGAAATCAAAAAATTCTTTTTCTTTCATCCTGACTTCAGCTTCTCCATCTAGCTTGAGTTTCTTCTCAATCAGAGGCCTGATCTTCAGGATCAAAGCTTTGGCTTTGATTTCGAGCTTGGCCAACTTTAGAGCATTCCTCTTTGCACAGCTTCTGAACTTCTTCCGAAGTCTTTCGGAGATTCCGGATGGGATTTAGAAGGACTTTCCTTTCAGATTTTCTATCTTATTGTGAAGCCTAATGACCTGGTCATGTGCTATCTCATAATCGTGGAGGTCTTGGTTGAACACATGAGCAGCACTATTGTTCCTCATCCACATTCGAAGGAGAGGAAACTGGCTTAGGAAAGAATGGAGAAAAGAGCCAGTGAATTTAGAAATGGAGCATTGAATGGTTTCACAAGCCCATAAGAAATTTTTGCAAGGAATGTCTTCTTCAAGAATCCCTATATCCAAAAAAGCAAAGGCAACCAATAATTCTTTGGCTCTAACAGAATAAGACTGTGGGTAAAGAGAATACGAATAATCAGCTTGGAAAATGATGGGATCGAAGTTGATACTCTTCAATTCTTGAAACCAATTTGGATTTTCAGGAAAGGTTGGAGGGATCAACAAAATTTCCCTCAAAATGAGGCCTTCGAACCTCATTTAGCCAGTAAACATATTGGCTTTTGGCTTTCTGTTTAAGTTCACCATAGCCAGCGAAGCCAGATTTTTCATCTTCACATACTTTGAGGAATATAGGAGTAAGGCAGGTGTCAATGAGACTATCAAGTACCATTATATTAGGATCACGCCTAATGAGAGGAGATAAATATCTACTCATAGCTAATGAACGATATCTACTCCAACCTCTATAGCCGGCAGGATCATCCATCTTCACCACCACTATTTCAGATGGTAAACCCCATAAAAAGGGTTCAGGAGTAGGGGAAACTGGAGGATTCCATTGATCGATAGGCTCAGAGTTGCTCACTTGAGCCACTGTATAAAAACGATCTCTTCAAATTTCACCAACAATTGGTGTAACACCATTTTTAGTATTGACAGGGATCGGATCTTGAAGAACCAAGTGTTCGAAGGCATTTTGGGTATTAGAAATGTCAGCCATGGTTAAGTTGAGTTTAAGGAAATGAAAGCAAGTTTAGAGCGAAAATTGGTGATTAATTTTACCAGTGATTGAGTGCTTTTATAACTTAAAATTTGAATTTGAAACGATTCAAATTTTTGTAAGTGGAGAACGTGGGTGTTAACTGCCCATTTTCCATAAACTTCTCACAAGGACCGTAAGAATCAATTATAACTGCATCATTGGAATTGATGAGAACTGCCAATAACTTCTGCTTTAGAAGTTTACAGGAATTCGAAGCGGCAAAAGGCACATTAACACTTATTCAAACTCCTTGAATAAAGATGTTAATGTGGGGGGTATGTTTACATATAAAATTAACAAATCCAATAATTAATTGACACGTAATGAATATGCCAAACGTTGGCAATTACCTGTTGATAAAGGCACACTGGATTAAAGGGATATATCTGAATAAATATGATGTCGTATGGTTTTCTCAGATTTGAAAAGCGGTTATTGGCAGTTACAAGTCAAGGGTGAATAAAAATTGACTTCGAGGTCATGGTATTAACTGCTAAATACATAAGCTCCACGTGTAAATTCGTGAAACAGGCAAATTGACAGTTAGAACACGTGGAGTGCCTATTAAAAGGGAGTTATTCTCCTTAACGTGTACGTTTCATTTATATGTGTACACATACCTACTTGCCAACTTCCCAAGCTATTTGCTAATAACTTCTGATAGCAGTACCTAGGAAAATCGAAATGATTCCCTAGAAACTAACTTGATGCCTAACCAATTATCCCTATGATCTATGAACAACTCTCATCCTTTCCTTTTTCTCTCATACGTGGCCTTACCTCACCCAATTACCCTACCAACCCCAGGTACTTCTTAAAAGAGAAAGTCACTTGCTTGTTTTTTTCCATTTCTCGATAAAGGAACAGAGAGAGAGAGAGAGACAGAGCATAGAACGTCACCACCTCTCTCCCTTTTCCTCTCTCTTTTCTGCATCTCTTTCTCACCGCCACTACCACCCTTTTTAAGCTCCAAAATGTCCCAGAAAACCCACTCCGTTGCATCTCCGTTTTAGCTCAAAAACCAGCCCCGTAGTAACTCGAAAACTCTTTGACAAACCCAAATAACGACTCAGTAAGCCAATTTCAAACAGCGCTGTTCTGACCTTAGTTCAGCTCCGAAACGGCTGTGCTTCACTCTGGAAAACAGCCCCAAAACAGCCATCCTATAGAGCTCAGTCGCCATACGTTTTACCCGACAAGGCGACAACCCAACTCGATCCATTTTTACTCCATTACGCGCTAAAGCTTCGGACTGAGGTAGTTAAACTTTACCTCTCTAAATATATCTATTTTTATGTATATGACTTGCTAATGTAGAGTCGAAAGTATAACTGTGGGTGCGTACTTTTCCGAACGGAAATGGTGTTCTTTAGCGCCAAGAAAAGAAGAAGAGGAACAATGTTTTTTGAGAAAGATAATGGGTCTGCTAATCTTGTGTTTAAGTAGGGTTGAATAAAAGGAAAAGGAAACATATAGATTGTACACACTCAAGTGATCAGTAGCTAACTTTTGTTTTGAAAAAGTCAGAATAAATGAATTTTTTTTCTCGAAATGTTTCACCATTCACCTAGCAGTTAGTAAATGATTGGTAACTACCATAGTAAATAAATTATTAGTCTCTTAAAGTTATCAAATGACACACCAAGTAGCCTATAGGCTTTATGTAAATATTAGTCCTGAAACCGCATTAAGCTGTGCACCAATTTGTTCGGAAATTGTTAATTGTTGAATTGCATATTGTTAGTCTCCTCAGAATACCAATTAACGAGTTGTACATGATGTCTCTTATTATATATTTTATGTGTTGGATGAATTTTATTTTGGAAGATGTGTTTCTATTTAGCGAATTGTAAATAATTGTTTTCTATTTTACAATGCTTCCTGATAACTTAGAAAGGACAAACAGGTTCCCGGGTTGGTATTCGTACTTAGAAATCACCTAGACATTAAGTAATGGAAAAATTGAATAAAGTTTATAGTTGACATTGATGGGATGAAAGTTTATGAATGGTGTTTTGATGAGCTCGGTGTTTTGATGAGCTCCCGGGAGGCCATCCCGCCGAGTCTCAAGATTTTGGATTATCAACGGCAGGCAACCAGTTGATTTTTGGAAAGAGGAGATATTATGATTGATGGATTATTTGTTTCGGAACCCTAAGTTATGGCATTCGGTGATTACTCCGTTTTGTTGAATTTTTGGTGATATAAGGGTGGTTTGTATTATAGTCGGGTCATGGCTATATACTCCCGAGGTTACAATCAGTTCCTCGTGGGCCCAGTGGTACAGTCAGTTCTTGGGAATTCACCCTTGTGAGGCATTTGATGAATCCGACTAAGTAGATAACTTAGACCTTTCATCTGAGCTCCCAGTCGAGGCAAGCAAGGGGGAGTTGAATCACGAATGGCCTAGACTTAGTGGTTGACACGGGGTGATGTTTCTCAACGGATGAGATTCTAGAATTCACGAAGTTAAAGGCTAGTAATTAAATTGAATTGTTCTTTACTTTGATTGCATGTTATATCTTGTTATCTGTAAGTTAGGGGTTCGGGTAGGGTTTACTATTGAGTGATTATTTTGCTCATGACATTGTTATGGCCCTAGCATATTATGCCAGGTGTTGAAGGTACAGAAGAGGAGCCGTATTACTAGACAGAGGAGTTTGTTGCTGAGCAAGTGGAGGGGGAGAATCTGAATCTAAACCTCTAGAAGCTTCGAGTCCCCTTATTTTTGTGTTGGAACTATGTAATTTAAATTTCCCAACAAAGCACTATTTCTATTTGTAATCGACTTAAGATACTTATGTTATTTTCCGTTGCTTAATAAATGAAACTCTTTTGAATAAATCTTTTTATTAATTTAAATAATGCTTGTGAAAATCGGGGCGTTACATTACCTATATGAGACTCTATCCATATAGAAACACAATCTCTATTCTACAAGGATTCTTTCCACGTTAGGAATCCTTGCTGTCACGCCCCAAATTGGGAAACATGACCGGCCGTGAACCAAGAGATAATTCTTGGAACACGAAGCCTAAACAAAAATAAAAATAAAAATAATAATTTTTCACAATCCAAATTAATTAAACTAAAATCTGAATATAATTCAAAATGTGAACCAAACCAACATTTTTTTATAGCAAATTGGGTACAAACATCCCAAATATTCCAACTTCAAATTTATTAATAAAAGCTACATAAATAAAAGTGTGGAAGCTGTTAACATAACTAAAAGAAATAAAAATGCAAATGCCCTAGAGGTCCAAACGGTGGGTCCCGACACTGTCTTAGAGTCCACTATGATGTTCCCCGAACTAACTTGAAAAGAATGTGGAATAAATCCGTCAGCTCACAGCTCAATGAGTAGTTAAGCATGCTATGGGTTTAGAATACAACGTGGCATACATTTTAAAGAACAATAGCGAGAGCTCCAAAGAAATGGTTTCAAATAACAAGAGTCGGTGGCTCAACAAGAGGTATCAAGGAGATGAATATCACAATAACAAATAAAATGAATAATCGATTCACGAAATATGTGTAAGGACCCGTAATTTTACATAATTTTTCCGGAATAACGTTGGGTAAATGTGAGGAATTAAATTTTAACTAAGAGGGGTCAATATGATAGTGGTAATATGCATTTGGGTGTGTTTAATATGCATTAGAAAGTTTTGGGGTGAAAGTGTAATAGAGTGAGAGTATATAAGACATTTAAGTGGCATTTTTTTCAGAAAAATCAGCCCCTTCTCTGCCCTCTATCTGCCGACCCACTCTCCCTCTCCTTTCCTCCATTTTTGCAAGCTCCAAGCTCCAAAAATCCACAAAACCTCAAATCCCCTTCATAAACCCCACCTAAAATCACCTCCTCTACGCGTTTTGAAGCCCGGGTTGCATTGGTTTCGCACCGGAAGCACACATTTCGGGTGGAGCAAGTTGAAAGCTAGGGTTTTCATTTACCCACTCATTTGGAGCAAATTTCTTGAGGTAGGAAGACAAATTCTTCTCCCTCTAGTTGTATTTAGATGATGTATAGCATATACTTGCTCCTTGTTCTCAAATTCCATCTATTTCTTGAATTTCTTCCATAGTGAGTTTATTTGAACTTGATTTTGTGATCTATGGATTGAGCCCTTGATTGATGCTATTGTTGGTTGTTTAGCACTCCTTTGATGTCTATTAATCACTCTACATATCCAATTTTTGGCCTAACACTATACAATTGCATTTGGGTTGAAATTCCACACCCACAAGGGTGAAAATCTGACTGTTTCTGGACAGCAAGCTGCTGCCCCTGTTTTCCAGATTCTGTCCCCTGTTTTGGGGTGTTTTCGGGCCACCCTTCGATGCCCGTTTGGTCCCCAATCGTCCATATTTCCGTACATTGGCCCTACAACATCATTTTGGACACCGAAACCATCTTGAATTCATGAAATTAACCCTTGGACACGTAAATTAATGCTTTTTATGTTTCTCGTATCGGACACGTGTCGGTTGACACATTTTTGGCGAAAATGGTGAACTTTTGAAACAAAAATGGAAATTTTGAGAACCTTTGAAAGACAAGTGTTTTGAGGTGATTTAACTACAAAAAAAAATGAACTCTAGGGATCCCCGTTTGGTGTCCCTAGCCATGGGTGCACGGAGCCCACGAAATCCGGCAGGGGTGTACGGAGCCCACGAAATCCGGCAGGGGTGTACGGAGCCCATGAAATCCGGCAGGGGTGCACGGAGCCCATGAAATCCGGCAGAGGGATACTTCCCTATTAAAATGGATGAACATTTTCAGATGAAATATCGGTTTTGATAAATTTGGCTCATTGGGTGAAAATTTGGCTTTGATATGCGAAAATGAAGATTTTGGTAACTCTTTGGATACTTGTAGTTGTTTTGGAACACTGTGACACGTCTTGGACACTCAGATACATTTTTGTTACTTCGTGGTCATTTGATAGCCTTCCGTTCATTGTTAACCTTGTACATCGGTCGTGTCCATTTCCATACTCATTCATTATGCATGTATCATGTTTATACACCTAGCGTTAGTAGAATAGTTTTCCTACTGGGCTAGTGAGCTCAACCTATCAATTTTCAGGTACACGGCATGGAGCATGAAGTTTGGTGCTTGTCGAGTGATACATACATGGAGCTTTAAAGTGCATGAAGTTATTTTCTCATCTTGTGTTATATTTTTGGAAAGATGAATTTGTAACTTCTATGGTTTAATCTTTTGACTTATTGGACAATGTAATAACTCTTAAACTCTATACTTATGCTTCGGGATTTGGTTTTTCGTTGTTAGAACTTGTTGACCGTTTTTAGTGAGAATGTAATATTTTGACTTTGACTACTCAAAGGGATAAATGTATGACTTTGGTCTTGTCCCACGTGGATTTAATTATATTTTTATGTTATGAAATTGAGGGCGTGACAATATGCATTTATACCAATCAGCATGTTCAAGAATACCAGAACGATGAACATCAATAAATAGGAGTCTTAGCCAAACTATGTGGGAACCAGAATAACAATAACAATTGCCAAAAGCCAAATATTTTCTCAGGGCTTAACCCGTTGGATCCAACACCATACTCAGAGTCACTTCAGGATGGCGCCTGAGTCTTTTCCCTAAGCCGATCCGGAGTAAGGTCACAGGGTATTTCACAAGTCTTTTCCCTATCCGTTGAGCACTAGAGTCACATGGTATTTCACAAGTCTTTTCCCTAGTGGCCAAAGTCACCGCAGGAGGGCGCCCGGGTCTTTTCCTTGGACTCTCACAATATAATATGTGGTCCCAAACACAAAAGAACGGCATTCCAGAGATATCACGGAATCAACGGATAGACAACAAATGAAATAAGAGCAATCAATCAATCACAAATATAATCAATAAACCTTGTATGCCAAAGGGTACGAATAAGTTGAGTTCAACGAGCAAAATTAATATTCATAGAATCAGAACAAAATAAAGGATTGTCAAGAATTGATAGGCTCAAGAGGATTCCAATTGAAGGGATCACATGCTTAACCACTCACCTTTATCGAAACGATAGACCGCAAAATGCAATACTCGAGTACCCGGCTAGTCTGGAACACAAATGAATGTAAATACATAACTATAACTATATGTATTAATGACCAAACAGATTACATGCTACTGTACTACTACAATTAATTAACGTGTCAAATAGCAATTTTATTAGTCATAAGTATACCTACCAATAAAAAACTATTAACTATCAAGCCCATCAAGTAAATGGCCACAAAACCAATCGGCCATGATTACGCCAGATGTATTCTAAAGAACAATATGTCTAACCTTCATATTCATCACCAACAAAGGGCACTGACCGACTAACCTTTGTAGGAAATTAATTACTAATAGGCTTAGAAAAGATCATTAAGGAAAAGAAGAAGATGGTCCTATGGATTACCTGTAGAACTCGCCCAATTTAAAACGCCGAAATACCACGTTGATAAAGAAGATATCTCACTGCCTCTTATTATAGTCTCTCTTTAACCGCGGTAACTCTAACGTCTAAAAGACTAAAACCCTAGTTCTCCGTACTTGTAAAGGAAATATAAATCCCACCCTTCTATTCTTTATATCTAAATATCTATATTACCAGGAAATCCCTAAACTGGGCCCAACTTATAATTTCAAATAAACCCACATCAAAATAGGTGACCCGATAATAAAAATAAGTGGTTCATTATATAATCGCTCTCGAAATCATATTCAATTTAGCTTAACTATTTTTTATAAAAACTGAATGCTAAGTTATTCAATTTTAGAAGAACTCCTAAAATAAATGCAGTACACTATAATCTTTATTTATTTTTTAATTATTAAAAAGAAGTTTGAAAACAGAAAATGGAAGAATTAATTATTTGTATCAAATTTATTATTATTATTATTATTATTTTCAAATAGAAAAAGTCGGGATGTCACACTTGTCATTATCAGAATCACTACTACAAACAATCATAAAATTCACTTTCTATGTCACTCACAAAAGCGTAATGGATCCGGGTGACATGGTAAATCACTCTTTTCCATCACGCTTATAAAGCGTGATGGAAAGATAATAACGATCACAGTCAAAAAGTGTGATGGTTTCTTGTAAATTGGCGCGTTTTTTCCCGGTTATCTATCTCAGTTTTTATCTAAAACCGTGATTAAATGTAGAAAACAATCACGCTTTTTACTTGAGATCGTTTCTTGTAAAAATTCACGTGAAAACTAAATCCATGCATTCTTCCCCGATTTTCTATCTTGGTCTTTTTATTATTATTATTATTATCTAAAACCATGATTAAATATAGCTAGCAATCACGCTTTTTAACTGAGATAGTTTATGGTTGAACTGAGATGAAAAATTATTTGGCGTGGCTTTTATTGGTTTTCGATCTTGGTTTTTCTCTAAAAGTGTGATTAAATATCTTTACCATCACACAAAAAAAAAAAAAAAAACGTGATTGAAAATGCAACAAATGTTTTTTTTTCTTCAAAATCGGTAAAAATGCTTGATGGCTACGAGATCTATGTATTCTCTATTTCACATCTCAATCATGTGGTATTCACCTAAAATCTTTATCCATGCCAGCATTACACACGAACAAGAACATTACACATAACATCCAACACGCGTACAAGAGCAAAATCAAGCATGATTCATACTTAGTACTTAATTGATTCAGTAAATCATTCTAAAGAGACTACAAAAACACGAAAGAAAAAAATAAGTCAAATTCTTAACATCTATTCTCTCTCTGTTCAATGGTACCAAGTATGTCAATTGACCGTGTCGTTCCGAGTCAAAAATATATTTATAACGACTGAGAATTAACTACTACTCTAGAGAATAGTGGCTAAGTCCAAGTATCGATCCACGGAGACAGATTGGCTAAGTTACAATAGATTCGATTAATTTCTAATTTAATTCGAAAAAGATTAATTGATTGGTTTTTAATTTTGTGGATGATTAAACTAAGCTAAGCAATGATTAAATTGGAGATAGAAAGAAAGATCTAGGATTTTGCATCCACCCCGACCGCGTAACGAAAATATGCATAGGCTAGGGTTTCTATTAGAAGCATGATTTTGTCAAGAAGATTATTGTGTTGCCAACAGGCATGGCCTATCCCATAACACGGCCCGTCTCGCTGCTACAACCCCGTCTCTTTCACGGCTTGTCCAGTGGCACGACCCGTCTTACGAGCATAACCCATCTCAGTCACCCAAGCACAATCAGTGAAAACTATTGATTAACTAGGTATTTGCATTGCGCTCACAAATACTCAACGTAATGGAAGAAGTAAAGCAATTTCATTCATATGTAATGAAAAGAGTTCTTAGTTAAACAATTGATCCGAATAAGAAACCTAAATCCTATACATAAATTAACATTACTTGGAGCAGAGCTTCATCTTCCCCCCTAGATGAGGGGTTTAGCCGGACATGGAGCCTCTCTTCAACTTTTGAACCCCTAATAATGACCTAGGATTATCCTTTTATAGTGCTCACAACCTCTCTTGGAGTCCAAGTAAAAGAATAATTTTAGGAAGTCCAATCTCAACTAAACTTCCCAAAAATCCCATTCTTGTCTTCTGCAGCCCGCTTCCAGTCCAATTTCGACCTTCAAGATGTTGGAATTTGGAAAACTCATAAACAGGAAAGTTATAGGAAATTAAATTTGCTTTCCAGTGCCGCAAACCTTGTCTCAATTGGACACCCAAGCTAAAAGATATGGTCAAAATACTGAAGGCTGTCCAGATTCCTTTTCAATTCGGGATTGAATGATTTCCTTTCCAAATTGCACTTTATTTGGCTCATTGATCTCCAAATCCTACAAACACATTATACTAATTAATCCGCACCAAGTAACAACATAAATGGACCCACAAGTATAAGTTAGAGGGCTTAATTGAGTACAATTAAGCACCTATCATCAATGTTCAAATAAAAAATTGCAACTTCTTAAAAACCTCTTCACTTTAGATGCCATTCACACCTGACTTGATCTTCAGCTATATGTCTTCAAATTTAGACATTCCAAGGCGGAAAAAAATTTGTTCACCCTCACCAAAAGAGGGTGAATAAAACCCTCACCTTGATTGGTTGAAATGGTGTAGGGTCCACAGAATCAATACACTTTTTAGTAAGCATGACATCACTTTGTAGTGGGATCTTTATCATTTTTGGTGGACCCCACACCATTTCAACCAATCAGAGTGAAGGTTTTGTTCACTCTCTTTTGGTGAGGGTGAACAAATTTTTTTCCGAGGGTGTGTTCCACTATGGTCACGGAAAAAAGCAACACCACCTACTAGTAAAGAGAATAATGATTCCCAATGAGAACGAAGTACACTATGGAAACCATTCCAGATTTCCAGCATCAACAAGGCATTATCAATCCATAGAGTAATGAGCAAAGATAAAAAAAAAACTTGTGAAGATTATATAGCCAAAGTTTCCAGGAAGTAGTAAATATATAGCACCAGCAAGTAGCAAAAAAAAAAAAAATCCAGTGCATGGATATACTTAAGAAAGCATTCCAATAAAGCTTCTGGATTAACGAGGAAGCCTAGCAGCAAAATGAACCTGATCATGACCAGTAAGAGCACCTTAACCAAATGCATACGTCAACTTATCCAACAAGCACCCAATCCCAAAATGCAGCAACAACATCATGAAAATGTAACAGCAATGTCAAATGGTCAAGACAATGTGCCAAGATCAAGTATTTAAGACATTTCAAAGAATTCCCAATGGTCTAGAACACCACATCAGAAAAATAGTAATCCTTAAAGCCATAATGCATCAACAACAGCGTATAATCATAATCGTGTACCAAGATCATGAACAGAATACAGTTCCACAATGAATTGAGACTTCAGAATGATTTCAGGTTCCAGTTTAGAAACGCAGCAGGTAATACTACTAGAATGCATTTACAGCAGCATGGCCTTAGCAACTTCATAGTCAAGCAAACATTCATCTCAAAACTCAGATGTTGAGCAAAAATCTCAATAATTACATCAAGTGTATGTGGCTTAATCCTAAAGTCAATGTGGCTTACTCCTAAAGTCAACTAATATCTAACCAACCAATGGATCTCATTAATAGCACAGTATTTTGGTCATTCACCAGTCAAAATTTTCATGTTAGTGGCTAGGCATCGGAAACAGAACGATTGGCAGATTGTGAAGATCCATTACAAGGACGAGAAAGCACAATCAGATGATGCTAAGTTGCAGAATAGCAAATTCCTTAGGAATGCAAAGAAGCAAAAAGATCTATGCAAGCTTCATTTTACAGTGTCACTTTGCAAAAATATCGTTGCTATCTATGTGAAAATCACCAAATCTAAATGAAGTTCAGAATGTTGAAACTTATATTCAGTGAACTCACAAAGCATATCGAAAGACTTATACGTCAACAGAAACTTAGTTATGAGATGATATGCAATCATCAGAATTGCATCAAGGGGATGTGGCTTATTCCTTACTCAACTCAACCAATGATAACACAAAAGTAGCATTATGAGGAGTCAAAAGAAACGAAGAGTTAACTTACACGTATGAGCTGATTATACTTAATTCACAACAGAATTTATCAATTCAACTCGCACTTCATCAATTTCAGCTTGCGTGTAAGTTCTTTTGCCATTGAACTGCAATAGATTTGAGAAATGGTTCTTATAATGTAACCATTCTACTCATAAAACAATATAAAGCAGTGAAAGCTAAAAAGTAAGTCTCACATTTCCACTTCTTAAGATCCTCTCTTCTTTAATCACGTCTTTCATGTACTTCATTACATAGAACCCACATTCCACGTGGGTAGGTTGTTTCGGGCACTATAGGCAAATACAACAATTTTGATTAGAAAAGAACATAAAAGCAACTTCATAAAGACCCAAAAAGAAGGGGACTTCATTTATACCATGACTACTTTCAAAACTTGAATAATACGAATCCTACTTCCCTTGGCTTTGTTATAGATTGAGAATGCTCTTCAAGGAGGCAATACACGTAATTTTTAGACAACATAATATTGAAAGAAAATGGCTAAAATAATAATTTTCAATGTCTAAATACTTACGTGTTAATCTTAATTTTAAGGGATAAGGAGAAATCCTTATTAATTGAATCCATGAGGTACACTATTGGATAAGAGTTAGAATACAAATCAATGATGCACAACACCCAATGGAACCTAGTTTGAAACAAGACATAATTAACATGACCATAATGCCTAAATTATCAAATGTAATTAACACTACCAGACAAGAAAAATGTATAGAGAGAGAGAGAGAGAAAAATTACACAAAATTGCAAGGAATGAAAAGTAATTGGTCCTCCTTGACATCTTCTAGTCTCTTTGCAGTCCGGGCTTTAAATTTTCAGCAACCATTCTTCCAATAAAGAGGCACAAGTTAACAAATACAAATCTTCTATCCATATTGGAAGCCTTGATACCCTTATAGAGTTGTCTAGCAATGAAGGAAACTATATTAATAACCTCTACGTACGCATACAACCATTAAAAGATGCATTTAATAACTGTTACCTTATGTATAGCATTATGCAGGGACGAGATACTTCTTTCATTTGACATATGTACTCCATGTCAACTTTTTGCAAATGAGGTTCAACCTCATCACCAAATATGTCCTTCCTTAGTGGAATTATTGTAGCGTCCTCTTTAGAGGTGTTCTCGGCAACTATAGCAAATAATTCAATGGTTTCCAAATTCTTTTCCCATTCCACATCTTTTGAAGTCGCCTAGGACGTATATTGTGCAAAGTGCAAAACTACAAGTTACTTCTAGTTTCTAAAAAAATAGAAATAGATGGATTAAGGTGTGACCTTTTACCTCATCGGCAACAACTCTATGACCCACCACTCCATAATGTTCTAAAGCTCTCTAAGTGATATATTTTCCCAAGTAAACCAACGTAAGCCAACTTAACTTAAATAAAGAAATCATAAAACAAAGCTTTTAAGAAAGCACATTGTACCTGATTTCCAATCGTGGCAAGTTTTTTTGAAGCAACCTTAGCAAACATTTCCCAACAATAACAATTGATTAGTGGTCATGTAATTCAAATATGACAAGAAAAAATCATTATGATATATATATATATATATATATATATATATATATATATATATACGGGGAGGATCCTGTCAAGGATCCCGGAAATCCCGGATTGAAGCGTTTTGAAGCCCTTCCCGATATTTTTTTGACGATCCGAGCCGTCCAATGTGTTCAAAAGGTGTTTTCCAAGGCCCACGCGGGAAATCTTCAAAAAAAAATACCGGGAAGGGCTTGATCCACACAATTTTCCGCAAAAACTGCATATTTACAAAATTGCGTGGATCAAGCCCTTCCCGATATTTTTTTTTGAAGATTTCCCACGTGGACCTTGGAAAACACCTTTTGAACACATTGGACGGTTCGGATCATGAAAATTTGATCCGGAACTATGAGATCCGGACCCAAGGGTCCCGGACTAGAGAGTTCCTCTATATATATATATATATATATATATATATATATATATATATATATATATATATATATATATATATATATATATATATATACCTCATTGGCAATCGCAATAAGAGTTTTGGGACATTGAAAGAAGAACACTTGAAAAGCTCTATGAAGTTAAAGATACTAGAAAAAACCACTATAAACCAACGAAATTTAAATAAAGAAATCATAATACAACTTTTAAGATAGCACATTATACCTTATTTCCAATTATGCCAAGCTTTTGGGAAGCAACCGAAGACAAACATTACCCAAAAGTAACAAGTAATTAGCAGTTTTAAGTAATTCAAATTTGAAATGGAAAAAGGAAAATGATGTGCATATACACCTCAGGGGTAAAATACATAAGGTTTTTGGGCCATGCTACGTGACACCCCATCGCTTCTCCTCCAGTAGTAGCCTCCCCAGGAATAGGAATTGGAAGAATGGCATCAGATACTTTCACAACATCAATGCAAACACGCAAATTGCCCTCACCTAGCGGTGTCGTATGGAGTACTTCATTAGGTCCACTTTTCCAAAATGTTGTGCCATGAGCAACAATGTTATTAATGGATCCCAATGCTAGTCTATAAGGCTTGCTCTACAACAATCAATGAAAATTAGTGAAATTTCATAATCAATAAATTTTAATGAAATTCAAAAGCTTTTAAGAAAGCACGTTATAGCTCATTTCCAATCATGCCAGGTTTTTTTGAAGGAACCAAAGCCAAACAGTTTCGAAAGTAAACAATTATTAAGCAGTTAAGTCATTCTAATTTGACAAGAAAAATGGCATAATGATATGTCTACATACATCAGGGGCAAAAAGTATAAGGTTTCTAGGCCATGCTACCTAACCGCCTCGCCTACTGTAGCCACCTCTCCAGGGATAGGGATAGGGATAGGGATAGGAAGAAGGGTCTCTCTTACTTTGACAACATCAATTGACACCCACATATTGGCCTCCCCAAGCGGTGTTGTTTGTAGTAATTCTTTAGGACCAACTTTCTCAAACATTGTGCCATTAGCAACAATGTTATTGATGGATCCCACAGCAAATCTACAAGGCTTGCTCTATAACAAAAATGTAGGAAATTAGACGTGGTGTACAAAATAGTAGAAAATAATGTGGGGCAACAAAGAATTGCACCTTCTTCAGGTTCGGTGTGGTGTTATTGCATCAAGTTGAACTTGCATTTGAGATATGGCTTGCTGTAGGTTCCTTTGCTTCTCCTCACATCTAGAATGATTTCATCGTCTAGGCAAGTGGAAGTAGATGCTTGGAGTGACTTTTCCTCCTACACCCCTTACCCGATCGGAATTTCCATTACCCCCTAGTGCCATGGTAAGGACGTCATTACTTCCTTGAGTTTGTATAGTCCCATCTTCTACATTTTTAGTTATCTCATCGTGTAACGTGTAGTAGTATGTAAGACATAATATCAAATGCTATAATTTAGAACTTCTTATGTAGTGCGACATAATTTTCCTTACAATTTGATCAGATTTTTTCTTTATCTCAATGTTATCATACTCTCCATCTTTATTTTGACGAACACTTTTCCACACGTAACTCCTTTCGATATTCTGAACTGGTACTGGAGATTTAGCAACCTACCAATATAAAACCCTTGGTTAGCAACACATATAGTGCTTTATGCTGAAACAACGTGCATGCTTACATTATATGTTTTAGGAGTAATAAGTTCTACAAACACTTACAATTTTTTCTTGAAGACAAGAGTAGCCCGTTCGACTGACTTTATGGTCATATGTATTGCAAGCTCTTCTCTCCCGTTGCGTATCACGAAACTCCTTCAAAAGAACCAGGCAAATGGTAATCCCAATGCTATTTGTTAAGTAAAGTTACAGAAGATGACACTGAAATTGCACCACATTGAGTACCAACAATAAAAAATAAGCTTGTTCTTGTATGTAACTCAAATCCTTCAACAAGTCTCTTTTTGACAAATGAATCCCAATGTGTTTGCTCAAGAAAACTATAAGCTTTAGGTGGTTTTGAAAGAATCTCAGGATCAGACTTATGATCATATATGTAATTGGTTAGAGTTCTTCTAAATGTCCTCAAACACGTTGCGATCGAAGATAAAACCTTCTTTCAACTCCTCGGATCCACAATGAATGCCTCCTAACAAAATAAGAAGGCAGACAATAATCACCTGATGATAATTGGAATTCAAACTTGAAACTAAAACCTTGAAACTAAAAGCAATTAAAGCAGGCAAAAAGGTCTCCAACTATGCAAGTCACACCCAAGCTAATTATAAGGATCATAGGTAGTACAACAACAGCCCCTATGACATAAGGGCATTACAAAAGAAGCAGCTGATAAAAGTATAGCACCATCAAGCATCAACAACAACAGCAGCATTATTCAAGCATCATTATCGGCAACAACAACATATACAGCAGTAAGACATATGCAGATTTGAGAAAGCACTAGTTCCTTACCAATAATATGTAGCATCAAAAGAGTAGAGGAGCAACAACTGTATAGAAAAAGAGAAAATAGTATCCCCAAAATTAACAGAAAAAGTGATAACTCAACTATGGATCACAACTATCCAGTCCAACTAGATTTAAGATAACCCAAGTGAAAGATCCAGTTAACCCCTCAATTAGATTTAAGATCACAAGTGAAGCACTTTTAGCTTCTTGAATGTTGCTACATTTGAATCACCTAAGAAAAAGGGGGATGCTACACTTATTTTTTTCCGTGAATCATGAGAATTACAAGATTACATGCATATGTGTTCTTGAACAATTGATTAGCTTGGTATATGTGAGTGAGAGAACATGGGAACACATGGTCACATGCGTACACTATAATTTTGAAAGAGTTCTTAGTGAATTTTAGATGAATTCATTCAATTCATGCATCTCTTGTAATTCTACAGATTTTAGGGCATGGATGGCTGATTTTGGGAATTTTGTTGACATGGTTACATAGCTCATAATTTTCTGAAAATTTTATTGGGAGTTCTTATATCTGTCCTCTTTATTGGGTTAAAATTTTAGACCTAAATGCCAAGTATAGAGCTCTATAGAAATTTTGAAGTTTCTGCTATCAATTCGGATTTCTGCTTGCTGCAGTAACACATCTTGGTAAAACACTCATAATTTTTACTACGGGTATCGAAATTGTTGGGAAACGAATCCCAGAACCCAGTAATTATGCGTACAGATTAAACAACAAAAATAAACACAAACCCTACAAGGCGGAATTAGGGTTTATCTCTCATCCGTAGACACAAACGTTGGTTGACTTGTTTATTTTAGAACTTGACAGACCCGATTACTGTATGCAGCAAGTTTTGCTCGACAGTACCTCATGATCTTCTGCCATATTCCCTTATATCTCGATCATATAGCCAAGTGTGGACTTCTACATGATCTCTTTGTTCTCTCTCTCACAGCCTCTATTCTAATTTTCTGAATGACTGTTCAGTGACCTAGAGAACATAACGATATATTTATAGGGCTAGAGCAGGGACCTGAGGAGAAATAAATCTGGGCTCCTTGTGTAAATAAGAAAACCTAATCTCACCCGGATTATATTCTTATTTCACAAATTATAATTCACACCATTAAAGAATTATAATTGCACTCCCATCTTTATCTCGATTATATTTCGAGCTCCACGTTATTAAATACTTATTAATCTCCCCACGTTAAGATTACAGATACCCGTTGATTAAATGTCGATTACTAACAATCTCCCACTAATCAACATCTTATAAAACACCTTGAGACTAACCACTTAACTTATTCGATATGTCGGATACAAATATCGATCTGCAAGGTTTGGCATAACCGAAACTTATAAGTTTACTCAAGGGGGTATCATCAATCTCTAACGAGATGTGGATTCTATCAATAATTAATATCCATATATTTCATGCATATAATGTCGTGACCCAACTCACCAAGACTATTGACCGTGAAAAAAGATCTCACTTTATAATGAATCAAAGTCAACAACATTAAATGTATATATGTATTAATTATATCCGGATTAAGAGCATAAGTATTCTTAATAACTATAAGGTTCTAACTGTCTTAAAATGTTAGTACTAAGACAATTACCTTAAAGCGGTCCTGTTCAATACACAAAAATGTACTAGCACAATGAGTCGGAACTAGAACCGTTCCCTGTAGTCAAGACAAACCTACTAAAACATTGTACTACAATCCTACTGATGGTGTGTCAAATTCCATCTAAGATTGTGAACCAAAACTTATATTCCACAAGAACCGATGATCCAATCTTCTGTGTGTAAGCCGTACTCTACACACTGGATCATCTACTATGTAGAATAAAAGACACATGCACAACATACAATTATATCATGCAAACATTGCCCATAATAGATTCTCATAAAAAAAAAGGGATAAAACTCTTTAATAATTAACTATTTAAATATTAATCCATTACATAAAAGCATGGCTTTTAGTATAAGTTTCTAACAATCTCCCACTTAGACTCAAAACCATGCTGCCACGCATCTCACTTTCATGCCCTTTACGTGACTATAAAAAAGTCTTGGCATGTAAGCCATTTGTAAAAGGATCTGCTTGGTTGTTTGCTGATACAATCTTGGTCACAGCTACATCACCTTTTCTATACGATCGCTCGAATCAGGTGATACTTACACTCGATGTGTTTTCCCTTCTTATGAATCTTTGGCTCCTTCGAGTTAGCAACTGCACTACTATTGTCACAATAGATTGAACTTGCTGACTGAACCGAAAGTACCACTTCTAGATCCATCAAGAAGTTCTTGAGCCAAACGACTTCTTGGATACTTCAAAAACTACCTGTTGACGTCCCACGGAGATCGGTGCAATTTCGCGTTTGAAAAGATTGATTGTTTGAGTCGCCACCCGGATTTGAGGTCCGAACCCGAGAAACCGATAAAAATATGACTCGTTGCCCATTGAAAAAGATTTTTACTGATCTTGATAAAACCAAAGATTTCTTGGATTCGGGGGTTTGGTTAGGAGAGGGGAAGGGTTTTACGGCACCCCTCTCGCCCGGTCCATGAACCGGCCTCTACTCAATGTTTTTGTGGGATTTTGAAAATGTTTGAAACTGAATTCTTTTCACGAAAATGGGAATTGGGAACGGAAATCATGTAATCAATGGAAACAAAATATAAAATGTGAACCTAAAGTGAATGCTTGTGCTCAATGATTTACATGAATGATGATGATGATGACAAAGGAAAATAATACCAATATTTACAAGGAAGAAGAAATAACAGAAATTGTACAACAATCCCAGAAATTATGAACATGAGGCCTAATGGATCAACTTGCAATCTGGATCCCAGAATGAGGGTTGAGTGCTCAAAGATGATGGCTTGAGCGCTCAACCTTCTCAAACCAGATTGAGCGCTCAAAGCTCATGGCTTGAGCACTCAATCCAGTTTCTGACTCTGGTAAATTTAACCCTTTTCACAGCTTCTCTTCTCATTCTTTGTAAGATCAAACACTAATAAACCTTTCGATGAAGAAATAGACATAAACATAAAGTTTCGATCTTTCAAAGAATGATAAGAGAAGTGAACCACTTTAGATTCGCAAAGGAAAATACTTAAAAGAGTACACGAGAAAGAGATTCAGACTTCAAGCATAAATATACCAATACACCACACCAAAGAAAAAGAAATTAACCCTTGATCCATCATTGAAATGACCAGCAACCAACAAATGGCCATAGAACAGATTGAGCGCTCAAAGAGACGACCTTGAGCGCTCAAGCCAAAATATGGTTTTCTGGCTTCTGACTTGAAAGTAAGTTCTGAAATGATCCTTGAAGCCTCAGGTATACAGATTAAAGAATATTTTAAACTGAACAGTCACCGTTTTGCTCCTTACTATGAGGTTTACAAAGGTATTTATGCTTGATCATCATAAAATAATTAACTAATGTTCATGCATGTGATTTTAAAGTAAAAATAAGCTGTTTTGAAGGCTACATGAACATAGTTAACTCTTGAATAATGATCAGAACCAAGAGAGCATGAAAATCAACAAAACAAAAACTTATTCAAAACTGGGCTTGAGCGCTCAAGGCTTGAGGCTTGAGCGCTCAACCCCATTGCAACTGCAGAATTGAAAAATGTTTTTGAACAATGTTTAGACCTCTGTGAATTCAAGGCAAGTACAAAGAACTTGCTTGAACTCAATGGTCTTCCTCAGAAGACCCAAAACAGTGAATATATCACATGTTTCACTACCTTTTTGGAAAGACTTGTAATTTGAGCTTGATTCTGGGCTTGGGGATGATGATTGTGGATGTTTTTAGTTTATATTCTAGACAAATTGGACAATGTAGGTGGTTGGTTGGTGATCAAGGGCTCGATTTTGGGCTTGAAGAATGGTATTTTTCAGTGGTTTTGGTTATGAACGAATGGTTTTGTAGAGAGAGAGAGAGATGATCGAATTTCTGAGAAGTTTATGGGCTGGAGTATCAGAATGGTTAACCTCTAAAACCAGGGGTGAAGAATGGTTTTTATAGAGTGAGTGGGAGGGAAGAGATGAGAGAGAGGAAGTGGGTTTGGTTTTTGAAAGTGGGTTAGGGGTAGTTTAGGAGTAGTTTAGGAGTAGATTTAGGCTGTATAGTACGTATAAGGATCGTAGAAGATCACCTTAGACGCTCCCATGCAGAAAATCTCATGATTAGATATTCTGCAGATTCCTGACTGGTTCAGAGTTGAGCGCTCAAGGCTGCGGGCTTGAGCGCTCAAGGTGCCTTCCCAGGGTTGAGCGCTCAAGGCCAAGAGCTTGAGCGCTCAAGGTGCTTGAGGGCAATTGTTGGCTTGGCTTGGTTCAACACTGCTTGGGTTGGTTTGAGCTGTTTTGGTTGCTGTTTGGTTAATTTTGATCAAGTTCAAGTCACTCTCACAAGTTCCAGGTAGTCATGATTGGTCCGTTTCATCATTGGAAATGCTCGAGCGCATATCGGGTTCAAAATTGGGGTGTCTACACTACCACATACTCGGCCTCCATGGTGGAATCTACAATACATGATCACTAGATACTCCACCAAATCATGGTTCTACCTCCTAGGGAAAACACATATCTCGATGTTGACTTTCTGGAACTCTTATATAACATAAAGTCTTAATATGCGTACCCACAAGGCACTAGACTGTCTGACTGGTACACCAGCATATAATCCTTAGTTCTTTTCAGATACTTGAGTATACATTTTATACCAGTCCAATCTTCTTGTCTAGGGTTAGACTGAAATTTGCTAACCATGCTGACAGCAAAACAAATATCAAGTCAAGTTCACAGAATAGCATACATGAGGCTTCCTATTGCTGAAGCATTAGGAACTCCCTTCATTTTTTCCTTCTCCTTAGATGTCTTAAGACAATGATCCTTGCATAGATTGACTCCGTATCTGAAAGGAAAGAATCCTTTCTTGGAATCTTGTATGCTAAAACGGGTAAGGATCGCATCGATATAGGAAGCTTGAGAAGCCCAACATCCTTTGCTTGATCTCGCAAAAATTTAATCCCAAGGATGTGACTGGCTACTCCTAAATCCTTCATATCGAACTGGCAGGATAACCACAACTATACCGAAGATAACACTTGGACATCGTTTCTGATGCACAAAATATCATCCACATATAGCAATACAAACACCACCACATTTCCATTGCGCTTACTGTACACACACGACTTATCCAGACATTGATCAAAATCAAAAGATTTGATCACTTGATCAAAACGGATGTTCCAAGACCTAGAGGCCAGCTTAAGTCCACAAATGGACTTCTTAAGCCTACACAACATGTGCTCTTGATCTTTTGCCAAAGTTCTGCATCTTTATCTTGTAGTGCCTCTTTGTAGTTTCAGGGTTTGACATGTTTTTTTTCAGGGATCATATCACAAGATTCTCCCAACAACATATACCGATTGGGTGAAACAATAACCCTCCCACTGCGACAAGGTACTAGTGTGTTAACAACAATTTCATGTGATGTAACCTCTTGTACTATTGGTGTTGAAGAAGTCTGTGCCGGTCTATTTTCTCTCAATACTTCTAGAACAATCTAACTACTGGGCTTGTGATCTATGACATTGTCTTCTTCTAAGAATCAAACATTAGTGTTAACAATGACCTTATGATCCTTAGGACTATAAAATAGAGCAACTTTCGTTCCTCTAGGGTACCCCACCAAAACAAACAAACATTTGTCCTTGATTCCAATTTATCTTCTTTCCCTTTCAGCACATGTGCTGGACTACCCCAATTCTGAACATGCCATAGACTAGTTTTGCTCCCAGTCCACAGTTCTGTGGGTGCAGTTGGTACTAGCTTAAATGGCACCAAGTTAAGAATGTACGTTATTGTTTCTAGTGCATGCCCCCAAAATGAATTTAGTTAATTTGAATAAGTCATCACTGATCTCACCATATCCATAAGAGTCATTTCCTTCTTTCTGCTACACCATTATGTTGTGGTATACCTAGCGCAGACAACTAGGATGTAATCCCTTCTGCTGCCACTAGATCCTAAATACTTCCAAGAGGTATTTGCCACCACGATGAGATCGCAGTGTCTTGATACATTTATCTAGACGCTTTCCCGTTTCCGATCTATGCTCCTTGAAGCATTCGGACTTACGGTGTATCAAATAAATGTAACCATGTCTTTGAGTAATCATCAATAATAGTATTGAAATACTCAAAACCACCTCTACCCCGAATGGTCATAGGTACACACAGATCAAAGTGAACCAATTTCAACGTTTCATTGGCTCTCCCTTTTCCTAAAAAAGGGCATCTTGGTCATTTTACCTTCCAAACAGGATTCACAGACCGGAAGTGCCTCCACTTCTAATGAACCCAAAGATCCATTTCTAATCAGTCTAGAAATTCTATTTAGATAAATATGACCTAGGCGTAAGTGCCAAAGATACGTTTGGTTCAACTTATAAGGCTCATTTCTCTTATATGGCAATCTATTAGTGTTATTCAATTCATTTAGTTGCATTGTAGGAACGATATCATTAATAACGTAGAGATTGTCATTTAATGAACTATAACAGATAAAATGATTATTTAACTTAATAACCACAGAGTTATTAAAAATAAACCAAATATCCATTTACAACCAAATTAGAAACCGAAACTAAGTTTCTTCTAATTCAATGATCATAAAGACAATCTCTTGAAATTAAACGCCTACTACAACTGCTGCTACTTTTGTAGCACTTCCCATATGTACATAAATCTCATCATCACTAAGTCTCCTGGTTTCCTGGAACCTTTGCAATGAATTACAAACATGATTAGTGGCACCCGTATCTACACACCAGGTGCTGGTAGATAACACCGCTAAACATGATTCAACTACTAGTGAAAATTTTTTCTTGATTATTCAATTTATTGAGATAATTCGGATAACCTTCTTCTAGTGTCCTTTCTGCTTATAGTGAAAACACTTGCTGTTAGGCTTTTTCACTCTACCTCTAAGCTCATAAACTGTCTGAGGAACCGTTGCTTGTTGTTGAACCTTTTCCTACTTCTTGCTGCCTTCCGGCTAAGAAGTAGAAACCTCTTCAACTACAATTACAGTTGTCTATTTATTAACCAAGAGACCCTTGGCTAATTTAACGTTCTTTCAACAGTTTTGTCAAACAATAATGCATTTTGTTCACATTGTAATTCAGGCGGAACTGCTGAAAAGGCTTGGTAAGCAATTGGAGCACAATATCAACCTGGGTTTCCCCATTGATTTCAGCTTCTGGGATTTCTAGTTCAATCAGAAGACCTATTATCTTCATAACATAATCCCCTTAATACGGTTCCTTCACCAATGGTTAATTCCCCAAATCCCACATTGCAACTTGCCTAGCCGCACCCCAAACCTTTATTTTAGGTTATGCATCATGTCATAGGCAGTTTTCAAAAACTGATGCTAATGTTGCAATACATTCGACATAGAAGCTAAAATGTAACACCGCACCATCTCATCAGTAGTAACCCAATCCTTATATACCGAATTTCAGGTTCTGTTGCAATTTCAGTGGGTTTGATAGAGCATACCTCAGAAAACACAAATTTGGTCCCATAAGTAGTCAATACAATATCCAGGTCCATTTCTAGTCAATATAATTAAGACCAGTAAATTTGTTTGACAATGTCATCAAGTGGATTGAAAAAGACCATTTTTTTGAATCTGAGAATCACATAACAATTATGAAGGCCAATTAAAACTTTTTGTATTTCTATTAAATTGGTTCCCTCAACCAGTCTATTAAAAGAAAAACATTAGCACCCCTACACACCGTGAAGAGTATGCCTTGATGGGTAGGTCCACTACTCTTCATCATTCGTGTAGATAGGCACAACCTTTTAATTTTACTATCGAGACACTAAACTGTGTCCAATAAAATTAAATAGCTAATTTGCTTTGGTCCTATAAATAAAAGCAGTGACTTAGATGGAGAGGATACTTGTTATTTATAGCGAAGTGTATACCATTACCTAACCTCAAGATCCATTGTTCCGTAATGAACTACCCTAGATGGAGGAGCAATCAATACAACAATTATCTTGGAGTTATTCTCTAAGGAAGTAAGTACTGATGATGCCATAATTAATTTCGTCTGATGGGGAGGAAGGTACTAAAACCAACATACAAAACTTAATTATATCATCTACATACTAGTAATGGAGACCATGGGATTTATACAAAATAAACTCCCTCTCCCAATTAGTAATTTAAAAAATTTGTGAGGGTTATCAAAATTAGGGAGCTGATTTTGGGGCTCCCTTTTTTGATGTAGGCACTCCAAAATTCAATGAAGTTACAAAATTATCCTTTTCAAAATATAAATATTACTAGAGGCACTCTGCCCCAAAATTATCTCCTCATTTGCTTGAGGCACTCCTAACGGAAAAATTAATGGCTGTTACCTTCATTTCACATTCAATAAAAAAGAGATGCTTCTTTTGTAAAAGTTGTCACGAAGCATTTCTGCTTCTTGAATTCTGCAGTACAAACCCATAAAGAAATGCTTTGCTCTGATAATTGTTGGGGGCCTTCGTTAATTATTAGAATAAAGAATGAAGAATAGCTACTAGGCATTGTTGAAAACTATAGTTTTTGCAAAGATGGTATTGAAACAAAAATATTGATTGAACTTTGAAGCAACACTAAAAGCAATTAAGCACCAACAATATTATCATTAGTTCATCAATTTTAAGAACCAAAGTGATCATCACAAAAAATGGTGCATACCTAAGACATAATAAGAACCCCAAATCCATGAAAGTTTACCATAGTGTAGGATCTCACATAATAACAAAAAAGAAAAATCAAGTCTTTGCTTCCAAATTCTAATATAAGCAAGGCATCATAACATAAGACAATTCATCCAAAAAAACATGCCAAATGTCTTGAATTAGTAATGCTCCAAAAAATTATCTGCCCATTTCCGTGTTACTTGCAAAACGCCCACGAACCAAACAGATTCATTCTCTCTCTCCAATAATCCAAATCTCCCTTCAACACAAGCAATTTTAAAACAAGAAATTACTAGCATGACTTGGAAATAAAGAACATGAGTAAAAAGTTAACAACGTCGATAGGTACTAGAATGAATAACCTTAGAGGTAGGATGAATTAGTGTCGACTTTCTCCTTCTTGAATCGAGTGTGATATGCTTCGTTGCCGTCTTCTCTTTTTTTCATCGTTCTTGTTTCTTTTCTTCTTTCCGTTAACCTAATCACTTTCCATCCTTTTTTGGAGTGCCTAAAGTAAATCTGAAATTTGCAAAAGGGTAGTTTTGGGAAAACACTATAGCTTGGAGTGCTTGCATAAAAAAAGGGAGTGCAAATATCAATTTCCTCAAAATGAACATATTTGCAAAAATCGTGATCTAGGTCAAAAGCCAAATATTACCATGTTGTCCAAATATGGTAAACTATCACACATGCAAACGAGATGAATATACAAATATTCATAAAGAGGAAACATAAATAATATGTATCCCAACTATTATGGTCAAAGATGTAATCCTTGAGCAATAAGGAATCCTTCCAGTCTTGAAATCCTTAAGCAGTCAGGAATCCTTCCATTCTTGAAATCCTCAAGCAATAAGGAATCCTTTCTAAACTTGAAATCCTTGAGCAATACATATGTTGAAGACTTAGATACTTTGAATCAATCAAGGAAACCAAAATCCAACCATACTTAGGCAAGAAAAATCGGATCTGAAATTTTTCCCGAGTAAACTGCACAGCCTTCAGTATTTTGGACTTTTCTCCCTCATCCGAACTTCGATTGAACTGATTTTAATTGGGTTGGACTCGAAATTCAATTATCTACAACTTCTGTGAAGAACAGAATTTCCAATTCCGATGTTTACGGGGTCAAAACAGCCTTGCAATCTGACCCTAAAAATCTGGAAAAATTCTGCTGCGAGCCAAACATTCTTTTTTTTTTTTTGACAAAGCTTATCTTCTTGTCAAAAAAGATTGTTTTCTCCATATCGTATGCCCCATTACAGAATCTGTAATCTTACAACAGATCTATATATCTAAAACGATGCAACTGAAGAAACAAAGATTACCTCAAAAACTTATGCCTCCCACATACTACTATTACAGATTACAAAACTAAACTTGTAATCAAAAAACAGTAATAGTAACCACGCATAAAACAATTACAAAGCGTGGGATCCAATCACACAATCAAAAACATGTGTGACCATAATAGTGGGATAATCGATTCTGCAAAACAGACGTTAGAACAAACTAGAACTCTGCAAAACAACGGTTAGCACAGTTCTATATCTATGTTCTACGGACAACATGGCTTGTTTAATCCATACACATGATTACAGTCCACTCTGATACCACTGTTGGGAAACGAATCCCAGAACCCAGTAATTACGCGTACAAATTAAATAACAAAAATAAACACAAACCCTACAAGGTGGAATTAGGGTTTACCTCTCATCCGTAGACACAAACGCTGGTTGACTTGTTTATTTTAGAACTTGACAGACCCGATTACTGTATGCAACAAGTTTTGCTCGACAGTACCTCATGATCTTCTGCCATATTCCCTTATATCTCGATCATGTAGCCAAGTGTGGACTTCTACATGATCTCTTTGTTCTCTCTCTCATAGCCTCTATTCTCATTTTCTGAATGACTGTTCAGTGACCTAGAGAACATAACGATATATTTATAGGGCTAGAGCAGGGACCTGAGGAGAAATAAATCTGGGCTCCTTGTGTAAATAAGAAAACCTAATCTCACCCGGATTCTATTCTTATTTCACAAATTATAATTCACATCACTAAAGAATTATAATTGCACTCCCATCTTTATCTCGATTATATTTCGAGCTCCACATTATTAAATACTTATTAATCTCCCCACGTTAAGATTACAGATACCCGTTGATTAAATGTCGATTACTAACAGAAATCGCGCACCGTTTGATTTTCCAAAACTATACTCGGGTATCTTTTTATCCATGTAAGAATTGTACCTTAATTTTGGCCTTGCAAAATCAGCTTTTGTATTGAAGTTAAGACAGGTGTAGTTTTTGCAATTCTGTTTTTCTTAGAGGGACCAACTTTCTTTAAATAAGTGTGCAAAGCTAATCCAAACTCTGTTTTTTACCTATGACCTATTGATGCAAAGCTAATGAAGTGTAGTTTGTGTTGGTATAGATTTTGTACATAGGAGTTGACAAGTTGCACCATTTTTACATGCAAATTATAACTAACAAAAAGGGGGATGCATAAACATAAATCATCCTTATCTGCACTATCTTCCACAATTTTTCTTTTATATGCTCTCGCACTTCAAACCAATCCTTGTGATCTATCGGGACCATTGTCCGAGCTAAAACTCCAAGATAACTAGCGAACTGTGGTGAATTTATCCTCGTTGGTCAGCCGATATTGTCGTAATTAATCACTTTTTTCAAACTTGAACTTCTATCTTTTATGACGTTTGGTAGTCTTGTTGAGCCTCTACCGTTCCTTTTCTTTCTTTTTGGATCTGTCGAGAATGGTGTAGTATTGTCCTCATTACTAGGTTGGTTATTCTCGGAATCCATCCTGCAAAAATTTGAGAAAAAAATAAGATATGATGATTGTAAAGATGATAATCTAAAGAAGCTAGCTAGCACAAAGGACGAGCACTAATTAACCAGATATGGCTATCAAAAAGTAAACTCAGACATGTATAGTAATAGGTATTTGAGTAAACAAAAATAGAAATTTACTTTTAGCATTCCAACGAAGATATAGAGAGAAGTGGAGATAGAAACACATAAAGAGACAAAACCAAACTGACATTTTTTTTTTTTGCATGGCAAAAGAATTTTTATTGCACCAAAACAAAGATACAATAAAGAAAGGGGTAAAGAAATAAGGCATCACAACGAGAGGGGAACATCCCAACTAGGTTGGCACCTAACCCTCAATCAAATCATTTGCCATTAAACCCCAATCGTGGTTGGCAAGAGATCAATCATTATCCAAGCTGTTCAGATACTCATACAATCCTCAACAAAGCCTATACATAAGATGCACTATTACATTATGAAGGAGCTAGTGACAGAAGAGTTGCCCAGATTGATAAGAGTAGCCCAAATTGCTGCAATCTTCAGTTGACTTGATAAGAGTTGCCCAGATTACATTATGAAGGAACCTTGATGCATAAATCATGTAAGCCTTAGCAGTTATAATCCAAGCAATCCAACCAGCTAAATCCTCAGCACTTCCAACGGATAAGAGACAGGAATAATGCCAAGCCTTGATGCATAAATCATGTATGCTGATGGAAATAAGCAGACAAAGAACCACATGTATTTCAGCAAAGCATACATCAGAAGCAAGCAGACCTAAATCCATGTGATTTGCAGCCAAATATATTAGTACAATTTCAAAGAAAAAGATGCACTTCTCCATCAGTGATGAATGATAGTCAAGTGAAACCATCATCAACCAAGATGAATGAGAATCAAGTGAATGAGAGCCATCAGTAACCAAGATGAATTAGAGCCAAGTGAATCCATATGGAATTAAACATCAGACTAGCATACTTCCATAAGTTGAAAGGCAAGTAAACCAGGGGTATGATCTCCAGCAAAACCAAACCATGGAAATGCATCTCCAGCAGGACCGTACATAAAGAGCAGCAATAAAGAATAACGGAGGGAACATATGGAATGCCAGCAACCATTCTTAAACATATGATATATCATCAACCATTCACTTTGGAGACAAATGGAAGTGTAGCAATCGATCATAAATTTCAGCAACAAAATGAAGGAACTGCTTCCAGATCGGCAATCAGCAGAGTGAAAGATAATGATAACTATGTAAAGTATATCCATCACATCACCATAAAAAAAAAACACAGAATCAAGTATTCTGCTGGGAGAGACACAGACTCAGATGCAAGAATAGACCAAAGACCCAAACTCTCAAGAAGACACAACAATCAAAACAACAACCCAGCAAACCCAAGAGACACAAAGCAAGACTCTGACACAAGGGGACCCATCAACAAGAGAAAACCAGACACAATACCCCAGAAGAACCAGACACCCCTCAAAGAATCAATCGCAAAATTACTAAAACAAAAACAAAGAAAAAAAAAGGACAAAATAGAGGAACTAATACCCAAAAGAAACAACACCCATAATAACACACTCACCACACTCCCATACAAGACCCGTAACACCTTCACACCAAAAGAAAACCTAAGAAAACCCCAAACATATACCCAAACCAAATACCTAACTATGACATTTAAAGAACAATATAGAATAAACTCGCATGTCTCTACAAAAAGATAGCTATTGAAGCCGATCAAAAAAAAAAAAGATAGCTATTGAAAATTTGCACTTGTAATCATTAGTTATTGATCCAAGTTCCTTCAAAATCTCCCTTCACATAAGGTAAACCAAGATCGTCATTTTTAGTAAATGATTCAACGGCTGGCAATACTTGAGGCTGGGCAAAGCAATCATTGACATCATCATCCACATTGCACGGATATCGATGCTAAGGAGGTTCTAGGACACTGTATCGACCATCTTGAAACAGACTTGGAAAGCCAAAATGAAAGAATCAGACTTGTGGCCTATCCTTCCAAGCTCGACTAGAGTGAAACTAAGCTCATCCACTTTCACCCCTTTGTTGTCAACCCAATCACACTTAAAATTTGGAATTTCAAAAGATGGTAATCAAGCTGCCATATTGTGGACGGCCCACGGAGATCGGTGCGGTTTCGCATTTTGAAAAGATTGAAGATTGTTGTTAGAGTCGCCACCCGAATTTTAGGTCCGAACCCGAGAAACCGATAAAAATATGACTCATTGCCCGTCGAAAAAGACTTCACCGATCTTGATAAAACCAAAGATTTCTCGGATTCGGGGGTTTGGTTACGAGAGGGGAAGGGTTTTACGGCACCCCTCTCGCCCGGTCCATGAACCGGTCTCTACTCAATGTTTTATGGGATTTTGAAAATGTTTGGAGTCCGATTTATTCATAAAATGGGAAACGGGGAGGGGAATCACATAAACAACGATAAAACATGACAATATAAATTTAAAGTGGATGCTTGTGCACATGATTTACATGAATGATGTTGATGTTGATAAGTGATATGATTACAAATACTTACAGGAAATGCGAAATTACAGAAATTACACAACAAATCCAGAAAGTACAAACATTGTGGCCCAACAAACTGTTTTGCAAAACTGGATTCCAGAATAGGGGTTGAGCGCTCAAAGACAATGGCTTGAGCGCTCAACCTCTTCAAACCAATTTGAGCGCTCAAGGCTCCTAGATTGAGCACTCAATCCAGTTTCTGGACTCTGTGATTTTAGGTCCCTTCATTACTCCTTTACCCATTTTTTGCAAGATCAAACACTAATAAACCCTTTTTAATGAAGAACAAAACTGGAAAACAAGGTTTTGATCTTCCAAAGAATGAGAAAAGGAGAAGAACACCATAAATCAACAATGGAAACCGCTTAAATGAATACGTAAGAGAGAGATCCAGATCAAAAACAGCTATATGACAACACACACATACCAGAAAGAAATTAGACCATAATCCATCATTGAATCACCCAAGAAAATGCCAATCAGTCAAGAACAGCTTGAGCGCTCAAAGGCTTGACCTTGAGCGCTCAAGCCATCCAATGGCTTTCTGGTTTTTTTGACTTGAAAGTAGATTTTGAGTGATTATCAGGACCACAAATACATAAAATCAAGGTTTAGAAGATTGGACAACCCCTATCTTGCACTCAAATGCGAGACTTTCAAAGGTTTAGGTGCTTGATCATCGTGAAATAGCTAACCAATGTTCATGCATACAATTTTGAAATAGAAATGAACAGATTTGAGAGTCATATGAACATAGATAACTCTTAAACAATAATCAAAACTAGAAAAGAGCACAAGAGTCAGGAAAACAGAGGCTTATTCAGAACTGGGCTTGAGCGCTCAAGGCTTGAGGCTTGAGCGCTCAACCCCTGCTATGACCGCAGATTTGAAAACTGTTTTTAAACAAGTTTTAGACCTTTGTGAGTTCAATGCAAGTATAATGAACCTGCTTGAACCCACTGGTCTTCCTCAGATGGATCAAAACAGTGAGTTTATCACTTGATCAACTACCTTTTGAACTTGATTGAAAACTTGAGCTTGAATGTGGGTTTAGAAACGGTTGATTGTGAGTATTTTGGGCTGGTATTGGACAATGTATGTGACTGGATGATGATCCAGAATCGAATTTTGGACTTGAAGAGTGGTTTTTTGCAAGTGGTTTTGAGTGGAGTGTGAGTGGTATTGAAGAGAGAGAGAGAGAGAACGATTTCTGTAGAATTTTTCAACTGGAGTCTATGGATGGATTACCCCTGAACCAGGGGGTGAAGAATGGTTTTTATAGAGTGAGTGGGAGGGAAGAGGAGAGAGAGAAAGAGTGGGTTTTGTATTTCAAGGGTATTTTTGGTGTATTTCTGGGGTTAGTGGAGTATAATGTACGTATAGAGATCGTAGCAAATCATCCCCAGACGCTCCCATGCAGAAAATCTCATGATTAGATACTCTGCAAGTTGCTGACTGGATCAGAGTTGAGCGCTCAAGGCCGTGGGGTTGAGCGCTCAAGGTGTTTCTCAGGGGCTTGAGTGCTCAAAGTCTCAAGCTTGAGCGCTCAAGGCTCCTGGTGGCAAATTGGTAGTTTGGTTTGGTTTAACAGTTCTTGGTTTGGTTTGGGTTATTTAGAGGTGTTTGGTTGGTTTTAATCAAGTTCAAGTCATTTTCACAAGTTCGGGTAGTCAAGATTGGTCCGTTTCATCATTGGAAATGCTCGAGCATATCTTGGGTTCAAAATCGGGGTGTCTACAGTTGCCCCTCTTGGATGGGACTCGATGCCATTGATTTGGTATGAGTGACATCCAAGACATAGACGACCCGACTCGTTCTCCGCGATACATCTCAAGCTGTAAAAGAAAATCATTAAAAATCACAGTCGCGCCACTCGGTCTGCCTACGTACCCTACTGCAGGGATCAGACCGGCGTAGTTCTTCGGGGCGATGGAAGATACTGTAATCCAAATAAACTAACATAAACGGGTTCAAAAACCCTCAAAACGATGATTTAAACGGACACGTGGTCCTCAAAACGATGTTTTAAACGGACACGTGGTCCTCAAAACGATGTTTTAAACGGACACGTGGTCCTCAAAAAGATGTTTTAAACGGACACGTGGTCCTCAAAAAGATGTTTTAAACGGACACGTGGTCCTCAAAAAGATGTTTTAAACGGACACGTGGTCCTCAAAACGATGTTTTAAATGGACACATGGTCCTCAAAATGATGTTTTAAACGGACACGTGGTCCTCAAAACGATGTTTTAAATGGACACATGGTCCTCAAAACGATGTTTTAAATGGACACATGGTCCTCAAAATGATGTTTTAAACGGACACGTGGTCCTCAAAACGATGTTTTAAACGGACACATGGTCCTCAAAACGATGTTTTAAAGTATGGTCGGTAAATACGACCCACACAAGCACATGGCTTTAAGACCTGAGTCAAAATACTTCGTGTGTAAGCTAATGAAAATCATGATTCCACAACACGCTTTGATTGATTAATATGGACCAGTACGACCAACTGGTGAGATTTAAATTCCCGAACCCACATTCGTTCAAACAAACAGGACCAAGGAGTCCAACGTATATTATCAAATCATTTAGGATGCCCAAAATGCCCCTGCACAGCTAGCAAGAGAAGCCAGAAAAGTCGTACCAGGATTGAGTTTGAGCGCTCAGAGTGTACCCTTTGAGTGCTCAACCATACCTTGAGCGGCGCTTAAAGAGGCCAACTTGAGCGCTTGAACCCCTGAACGGGGACGACGGTTCAGAGACCGTAACGTCGGTTTTAACTCTGCTTTACTCCGATTAACCATTATAACGTTCCAAAAACTCCAGAGATCAAATTCGTTCACCCCTCTCTCGCGATTTCGAACAAAACCTTAACATTTCTCATTCCAATTTCTGCAAAATTGAAAACCCCCAAATCCTAAGGTTCGTCCGTACGATTCTCGGTCAATTTCGGTCGATTAGGGTTCGATTTCGAGGTGCTGATCAGTTTCCATGGAGGATACAAGTGGATCACGGTCTCCGGTGGCTTCACCGACGGCGGTAGAAGGTAACAGCGGTGCTGAGACTCTGCCACCACCGAGCTTGAGCGCTCAAGGTGGTGATGCGGCAGTTGAGGGGCCATCAGAGAAGCATTCTGCGGTTGAGAGTGGTGGTGGTGCGGAGGAAAAGGAGAAGGAAACAGTAGGTGCCGATGGTGGTAAATCAGAGGTGGTTAGGGGTGATGATGGTGGCGATCCGGCGATGTCCATCGACGGTGGGGGTAGTGGTGATGCTGGTGAGGGTGGTGTTGATGGTGGTAATGATGTGGAGAGGAGTGGTGGTGATATTGGTGGTGATATAGGTGGTGAGGATGTGCGAGGGGGTAATGGGGATGGCAGTTTAGGTGGTGGTGGTGACGCGTCGGTGCCGGAGAGGGTTGTGGAGAGAGGTAGGGAGGTGGTGGAGATTGTGAGTGCGAGCGAGGCTAGTAGTAGTGGTAGCGAGGAGACGGTCAAGGAGAGGGGGACCGGTGGTGGTAGCGGTGGCGATATGGCGGAGGGTACGAGCGGGGTAGTTAGGACTAGGGCACTCCGCTGGAGAGTAGAGCCTAGGCCCAGCCAGCAGCCTAGTGGGGGAGATAGGGGGAAGGCGGTGGCGACAGGTGATGAGTTAGCGACGAGCGGCAGGCCGTCAGCTCAGGGGCCGGTAGGGATCTCTCGGGAGGACTATCTTGAGCACGCGCCCCAGGAGGTAGTGATGGCAGCAGCGGCGGATGCCCCAGGGATTTTGGACGTGGCGAGGGAGGCCATTGTTGAGGGGAGAGAGAGGGAGGCAGCGCTGCTACACGAGGCAGCGGATGAAGACGCGGCGGCGAGGGCCTTTTGGGAGGAGTTTGAGACAGAGGAGGCTGCGGAGGAGGCCAGGCTACAGGCTGAGGAGGAGGAGAGAGCGGCTGGCCACAGGACTACAGTGGTCCAAGCTGCTAGACAGCGGTTGAGGAGAGGGAGGCCGGCGTTTGACGCGGCGACTTACGCTCCACCGGTGCACCTCTTTGTGCCGTCAGGTTCAGAGTTCTACACTCCCCGCCGGGAGTTGTACTTTGGAGAGGAGGTGTTACTGGACCCCGAGGTCCACCTTTCGACTGACTGTCTGACGGTACGCTTGTTTTGATTTCCAATTTTATCGCTCCCATGCACTTTCAATAGCTAGAAATCCTAATTTGCACTGAATGATTGAATTACTGCTTGATTGATGCCTGAATGATGACTGAATGATTGATTGGACTAACGCCTGATTGTTTGCCTGTTTGTTGTCTGTTTTGCAAAGAAACTTGAGCTTGAAGGCTCATGGAGGTATGGGCTCTAGTTGGGAGATCTACCAGCAGCTGCATGCCTCTGTGAAGGCATTGGTGGATCAGGCAGGGTTCGGGACATTCATCCCGACTCTCTCGAGCACACAGCACGACCATGCCGTGGTGACGGCATTGGCAGAGAGGTGGAGGGACTCTACGAGTTCCTTTCACCTTATCTTTGGAGAGGCGACGATGACACCGCTGGACTTTTCAGCCCTCACGGGGTTGCGGGTAGGAGGAGACCCGATCCCGTTCGACTCAAGGATAGGCAGGGATGAGGCTGCGCTGAGGTGGTTTCTGGGCTTCGTGCCCACCAGGGAGGGAGAGACGTCCACATATGGCCAGTTCAAGATGACCGGACTGGGTGTGCCGACAGACGAGGAGGATGCAGCACGGAAGGCGAGGTGCTACTTGTTATACCTGTTTGGGGCCTCTTTGTACCCAAACAGGCGTAACAAAGTGCACCTCTCCTATCTTGGTGGGTTGAGGGACTTTGCCAGGGCGGCGAAGTATGACTGGGGTGGAGCAGCACTCGGGAGCTGCTATGCGTTCATGAGTGCCGTCTCGAGGCGGAAAGGGACTGGCATATCAGGACTATGGAGCGTCTGGGAGGTAGAATTCAAAACCTTGATTTCAACATTGAAAACGCATGCATTTCAATACTCGCATTTGATTATCAAAACTGGTATGTGACTGACCAATTTGTTGTTTGCATCGCAGCTCTGGGCTTACGAGGTGCTGGGGTTACATCCCCCTGAGACACGCCACCCGAATCCAGATATCATCCCTCGAGCGCTGTGCTGGGGTGAGGGTTTCCGTTACGGCGGTTTAGCACGGGGGAACCTCCAGGTCCTTCGTGTTTCACTGGACAGACTCCCTGCTTCTCTGGTAAGCGTTGAATTCTCATACGTATTCAATTTACTTTCAATTTGTTCATAGCCATGTATTTGATTACTGAAGTTTGAACAATTCTTGCAGGTCCGCTGGAATGTGTGGGATGCCGTCGACGAGCCCTACTTGGCTCGGAGCAGAGAGATCACGAGGGGGAGGGTCCTACTCGAGTGCCAGTATGGCTGGTTTTGGTACCTTGGTGACAGGGTGCTGCGCCAGTCGATACGGGCTGAGAGCCCACAGGTTCCAGGGCGCCTCCCTCCTCGAGTGCTGATGACGTCTCGGTACACACTGGCAGAGTTATATAGACTACCGGAGGAGGTATTTGGCTGGTTCACTGAGGGCAGCAGAGTGGAGGGATAAGGTGGAGAGAGAGAAGGCCGCGAAGGCGCGCGCCTCAGCTGGGGGAGTAGCAGGAGGTCGGGGTGAGGGTGTTGGTACCCTGACTGAGGAGACAGAGGCAGCTAGGTGGTGGGTGCACGTCACCTCTGCTGGTGGAGAGGCAGGGGTCATAGATATCCCGAGACCACCGGCTGACTTCCCACCACTCTCAGCACCGGTAAGAAACACTCTGTTTATTCCATATCGTATGCCTTGACTATGAATGCTCAAATGTACTGACAACACAAATCTTGATTTTGCTTGCAGGTTTCACAGGAGGTGGCACAGACGATGTATGAGCAGAATCGAGGACTGCGTGTCCTGATACGCCGCCTTTTAGCCGGACAGGAGGTCGCCCTCCGCTTCGAGAGCGAGCCAGCACCTCCTGCTGCCCCAGGGCCTTCTCGCCCGAGAGTTGCACCGGTATGTAGCTTTCCTTCCTTGTACTTTCAATTCCTTGATTATACCATGTACTGACTCCTTTCCTTGTTTGCTTGATGGTACAGCCGCCCGTGATCAGAAAGAGGGCTCATGATGGAGCCGGCGGTCCTGGAGACACGACCGTGCGACTCGGGCGTTCAAAGCCTGTAGAGGAGGAAGGGCCATGGAGATCGACTCGTCAGAGGGTGGAGGTAGTTCCTGAAGGAGTAGTTGAGGCGAGCTCGAGTGATGATGACAGTGTCAGCGACACTAACTACCCCTCTTCCCGGCAGGAGCGACTGGAACAGCGGCGCGGGGATGAGATTGAGAGCTCGGATGAGACGATGGATGAGTCCGAGTAGTACATAGTAGACATAGAGTAGCTTTAGAGTTTCGCTTTTACTTTTTGTCTTTTCTTTAGATTGGGCCTGCGTGCCCCGGTAGATAGGTTGATTGGGCCTGCGTGCCCCAATTGCGGATTCCTTTATTGGGCGTTGTGTGCCCCGATAGTTCATGATGATGTTCAGACTTGATGCTTTGATTTTTCTCATGGATTTTGATCAGAGTATATACATGATTTGCACTTTCATTGTTTATTGCACTGCTTTCTTGCTTTTGATGTACAAATGAGCTAACCTGCTGTAGAACGTATACCACTTATTCACAGAACTTTGAATCCAAGTATCCAAATACAAAGCTCAAAATTCAACTTCAAAGAAAAGCTAACATGTTCGAGAATTTGGACGAAACATGATTATTTGAATTTATGTACAACCGAAAGATGTATTTACATGCCATGCGGCTCGACTCACTCCTTACATATATACAACCGGTATCTACTACACAAAATGACCTTAGAACGGAATTTGAGGTTCATAAGGCATATTTGAAAGTAAAATGCTTCGTGAGCTTGCTTAAACATGATGAATTGCCATATTACTGCTTTGTCCAAGTCATAAATGACGAAAATACCCCTGTGACCGTCACAATTTAGCCTGAGGTCCCACGGGACCATTTTTGATATGGTGACGGCTGCCATTTCACTGCTTGAGTTGGCCATCAGGACCTCAAAACTTCCACATCCTTGAAGAATTGCCCCGGAAACCATTCTGATAGGTCATGACCCTCCTCCGACACGTGTCTCGATTATCGGACATGGCTTGTGAAGCTGGGAAATGGTTTTGAACGTCCAATGGCCATTTTAAGTTTTTGAATTTCCCTATTCATGTGTCTCGTGTCCGTACACGTATCGGCTTGATAACTCGAAGAACGTAACACTCCGTGAAGTCATAAATACCCGTTGGGACTTGGCTTAGGTGTTGGTTGAGGGTCAGGAGGCTTAGAAGAGGTTTCGGGCATCGAACGGACCAAAGTACTGCTGCTGCTGTCTGCTGCTGTTTCTGCAGGCCTTGAGCGCTCAATGTGGGTTGAGCGCTCAAGTTCACCACCTTGAGCGCTCAAGGTGGTCCAGAGGGGGTTGAGCGCTCAACTCCATGGCATTGAGCGCTCAATGTCTGTGCTGGGCAGGTTTGTAGTGTTGCTTCCCAATGCATTTTTGGACCCTTTTGCATGATTTTCTCTGCCCCAAACGTCTTGTTGCTCTGTTATATCATTCCCCAAGCTTTGAACATCACCTTCCCAAGGACTTTTCACCTTTTCCCCACAAATACCATGCATTTCCAATGCATTTTCAAATTTTCCCACAACAAAATTTTTGGAAACATGCATTTGACCATCTTGAAAATGTACTCTTTGATTTCCAATGTTGCATGTCAAATTTGTAAGATTCCTCTCAAATCCCCTATAAATACCATGCATAACCAAACATTTCCCCATACCATCTCCATACCAACTTTTCATTCCTCCCTCCACATATTTCCTTTGTCCATTTTTCATTACTCCCACATGGCTGCCCTCGACCCTTCCGTCATCAATACTTGGGTTGCTAGCCTCGAAAACATTGATTGGTTCAACTTTCGAGGTTTAGGGCTCAATGCACTTCGCCACCTCCACACTTTTCCTATCCGTCAAGATCTTTTGCATGCCGCCGTTCGTTGTTGGGATTCGGAGCTTCATGTGTTCCGTTTTGGCTTGCAAGAGCTTTGTCCAACCATTGAGGAATTTCAAGCATACCTTGGCGGTAATGCTTTTGCGGATCCCGTCATACCACCTATTCGTCAAAACTATGCCAACATTCTCAGTAGAAAGCTTGGTCTAGGGAACGGCGCTGCGCGCTTCTTGATTCGCAATGAGACCCTCAATGTCCTTCGTCTCTTTGCAGATTATGGCCCTACAGGTGATCTTCTAGATTTTACCGTTCAAAATCGGCGCATGTTTGCACTTCGCATGTGTCTCTTGGCATTGTACTTGTTGGTCCCATATGATGGCCACCCTAGTTCCGCCATTGTTGGGATTGCTGCTCAAATCGAACAGCGGAGGGATGTGGTTCCTATGGTCTTGGCTGAGACAATCATGGGCTTGGATGCGGTCAAGGCTGGGAGAACGGACACGTTTGCCGGGAGTCCACTCTTGCTTCAGGTTTGGTTTATTTGGTTTGGATGTTTCGATTTCATGGTTTTGGGAATTTTGGTTGTTGGCTTGGTTTTGACTTTGGCTTGGATATTTTGGATTGCAGATGTGGTTATGTGACAAGGTTGGGCTTTTGAGGGAGCCAGCAGGTGGTTGGGTTTACGAACCCCGAACTTGGGTGGATAGGCCATTTCTGCATGATGAGGCTGATGAAGATGAATGGACTGACTTCTTCAGGTCATTGGAGGAGGATCACATTGCTTGGAGATGCCATTGGTTGCCTTTGCCGGACATGATGGCCAATCATATGGGAGACACATGGGTGATCTTGGCGGGACTACAGGGATACGCATACTATTTCCCACAGCGCATTCTTCGCCAATACTGCATTCGCCAAGAGGTGGAGTATGCTGTTCCTGCCACTTTCAGCCTTCCCTCATTCAAACATTCTGTTTTCGAGCATTACCGTACTACCTGGCGGGACAGGGTCGTTTGGGCTCCTGATCCCTACCCAACTATACATCTGGACAGACACTACAGAGACTGGATAAGGATGCAGATGAGGGCACAACGCCGAAGAAATTAGCGCAATTTTCCTTTCGACTCATTAGGCTGTTTCCCGGAATAAATGGTTTTTTTTTTTTTTTTTTTTTTTTTTTGACAATGTTGCTCAGCTTATGTAATCGAAGAACTGATTTGAATAAAATTGAATCATGAAGGGTTTCCCCCTCTTGGTTCATTTGATTCCATATGCTATCTCCTTCGGACTATGCGGGAATGTGGGCCAACTCATCGGATTTAGACCGAACCCCAGGATGAGGTTGCCTACGTATCCTTTTGCAAGGAATCAGGTCATAACGTAGTTCAGGGAAGGGTTCACTCGGGTATTAACACTCTCCTTTTGCGCTCTGAATTTTACTTGGTACCGCCTTTTCAGGTTTTCGGTCCAACGAGCTCTTTTTGAATTTTTGCCTTAGATTTTGCCTAGTCCGCCCAATGTGGGTTTTCGGCCTAGCAGGCTTGCTCTGATTTTTGCTTGGGTTAGTTCGCCCTTGCGATTTTCTGCCCAACGAGCATCCCTCAGGGGTAATATCGTTTGAGTTGGTCCAGATTGACAAGATTGCTGAATTCGTTGCCATCCAGATCGAGGATCACTGCTGCCCCACCGTCGAGGATAGTTTTGATGATGTATGGTCCTGCCCATTTTGGCCTGAATTTTCCCCGTGGATCGAATATTGGTGCCCGAATCTCCTTTACCACCATATCTCCTTCGATTAAATCCCTGGATTTTACCTTCTTGTTGAATGCGCGGGCAATCCTTCTCTGATATCCCTGAATGTGATATAGTGCCCGCAGCCTCCTCTCATCAAACAACATTAGTTCTGCGAATCTGTCACTCAACCAGTCAGCCTCATCGATTTCACTTTCTATCATCACTCTTAAGGATGGCACTTCAAGCTCAATGGGAAGTACCGCCTCCATACCATAGACCAAAGAATAGGGTGTTGCCCCTGTTGGGGTTCGGATAGAGGTGCGGTATCCCCATAATGCTAATGGCAGCTTCTCATGCCAATCCCTAGATGATTCGATGGTTTTCTCCAAGATACTCTTGATTGACTTGTTTGCTGCTTCTACTGCTCCGTTAGTTTGTGGCCTGTACACTGTTGACTTATGCACTTGAACATTGAACTCTTCGAGTACTTCTGCTGCCCTTCCTTTGAAATGCACACCATTGTCTGATACGAAGGCACTAGGGACTCCGTACCGATAAATGATGTTCTGCTTGATAAAATGGGCCACTTGTACCGCGGTTAATGTAGCATGAAGCTGACTCTACCCATTTCGTGAAGTAATCAATTGCCACCAATATAAACTTGTGTCCATTTGATGCTGGCGGCGTGATTTTCCCGATCACGTCTATTCCCCATACCGAGAAAGGCCAAGGCGTTGCCATTGTATGGAGCTCAGATGGCGGTACATGCATGAGATTTGCGTGGACCTGGCACTTATGACATCTTCGCACATACTGAACACAATCTGTTTCCATGGTTAACCAGAAATATCCTTGCCTCAGAATCTTCTTTGCCATCATTAATCCGCTCATGTGGGGACCACAGATCCCTTCATGGATCTCTTCCATTACTCTCTTTATATCGTCACCATGGATGCACAACTTGTGCATGCCACAGTATGACCTTTTGTACAACCTTCCACCACAGATGATGTATTGTGACGCCAGCCTTTGCAATGCTATTCGATCTTTCTTATTTGCTTCTTCAGGGTATTCTCCTTTCTCGACCAGATTCCAGATATTGTGATACCAAGGCAGACCATCATCGATTTCTCCAACGTTCATCACGTATTCATAGGCTGGCTTATTTCTTTGCTCAATCATGATTGGCCTCATTCTCACCCCTATAGGCAATTCTACCATTGACGCCAGGGTTGCCAGTGCATCGGCGAACTGATTCTTCATCCTCGGTATATGAGTAAAGGTTACTTGCTCGAATTGATGAATCAGATCGTCAAGATCTTTGTGATATGGCTTCAACTTTTCTTCCCGCACTTTCCAGTCACCGTTGGCTTGGGAAACCACTAGATTTGAATCCCCAACCACCTCCAACTTCTTTACTCTGATTTCAAGAGCAGCCTCCATTCCAACAATACATGCTTCATACTCTGCCTGGTTATTCGTAACTTCGAAATTTAACTTGAAAGAAAGGGGAATGTGCGGCCCTTCTGGTGAAACTAGCAGTATGCCGATCCCAAATCCTTTCTGATTCGCTGCTCCATCGAAGTACATCTTCCAAACATCATCTGACACAGTCATGACATGCTCGTCGGGGAATTGAAATTCTGTATCTTCTGGCCCCTCAATCGGGTGATCTGCCAGGAATTCTGCAACTGCCCTGCCTTTCACTGATTTTCTTGTTACATACTTGAGTTCAAATTCGGCCAACAGAAGTAACCATCGTGCCAGTTTTCCAGTGAGTGCTGGTTTTTCAAACAGATATTTGAGAGGGTCCATTCGAGAAATCAGCACTACCGAATAAGCTAACATGTAGTGCCTTAGCTTTTTGGAGGCCTATACAAGGGCCCAACAGGTTTTTTCCAAAGGTGTGTATCTTTCTTCGGCTCCAACCATCTTCTTGCTCAGATAATATACCGCCTTCTCGATTCCTGCTTCACCTTCTTGTGCCAACATACAGCCCATTGCAGATTGTGTTACTGATAGATATAAGATGAGAGGTTTTCCAGGTGTCGGTGGCATCAACACTGGGGGACTTTGAAGGTACTGCCGGATCGACTCAAATGCTTTTTGGCACTTATCATCCCACTTGAATGGTGTTCCTTTCTTCAATAGACGAAACATCGGCTCGCAAGTCGATGTTAACTTTGCGATGAATTTGCTGATGAACTGGATTTTCCTAAGAAAGCTCCGTACCTCTTTTTCTGTCCGGGGCGGCTCCATATCAAGAATGGCTTTGATTTTCGACGGATCGACTTCGATTCCCCTGGTGGTGATCATGAATCCCAACATCTTTCCAGCAGTGACCCCAAACGTGCATTTTTGTGGATTTAAGCGCATTCGGTACTTACGAATTCTTTCGAAGAATTTGCGCAGTGCCGGGAGATGACCTTCTCTTTCCTTCGCTTTCACAATCATATCATCCACATACACCTCGACTTCTTTGTGCATCATGTCATGTAGCAAGGTCGTAGCGGCTCGTTGGTAAGTTGATCCAGCGTTCTTCAGTCCGAATGGCATGACTCGATAGCAGAACGTTCCCCATTCAGTGGTGAAAGTTGTTTTCTCTCGATCTTCCGGAGCCATCAGAATCTGGTTGTACCCTGAGAACCCATCCATGAATGATAGCAGTGCATGCCCTGCCGTATTATCTACCAGCACATCAATGTGAGGCAAGGGAAAGTCGTCCTTTGGGCTGGCTTTGTTCAAATCTCTGAAATCTACACACACCCTGACTCTCCCATCTTTCTTGGGTACCGGCACAATGTTTGCTACCCACTGTGGATATTCAGTTACCATCAGAAAACCAGCATTGAATTGCTTGGTGACTTCTTCCTTGACCTTTTCTACCCAATCCGGCCTAATTTTCCTCAATTTCTGTTTCACTGGTTTTGCATCAGGGTACAAGGGAATTCGGTGTTGCACAATTTCAGGATCGATTCCGGGCATATCTGCGTGGGACCAAGCGAAAACATCTTCGAATTCTTTAAGTAAATTAATGAGCAATTTCTGTTCCTCCGAAGATAGCCCGGAACCGATTTGAACCATTCGAGGATTTTCCTCATCTCTCAATTTTATTGAAATAACTTCTTCTTTTATTGGCTGAGCATGCCTTTCATTTTCCCTTTCAATTAGAGACTTAAGTTCCTTGGGTATTTCTCCCTCGAACTCAGTCTCATCATCGTCGGGGGCAACACAATTTATTTCGGGAACAGCAAAGTAAGCGAAATCACCATCCATTTCATTAACAAAGCCCTCCGGGGCGCAGTACATGGCATCAGACTCAAATTCAAAATAAAAACGACGATGTGGAGGGCCATGAGGCACAAACTCCGACTCACAGTCAAGTTCAAACCCTAATTCAGACTCGGACTCTAGTTTAGTGAATGCATTAGTAAATTTTACAGCAGGAGTAAAAGTGCAATTCTTGTACGCTCCGACTGCATCCACTATCAGCACGCTGGGGTCTTCGAAAGTCTCCTGTCCAAGCATCATCACCGCTGGCTCTTCCTTATCCTTACCTGTCAGACTGACCTCGTTGAACATTGACATCAAGATCCCACCATCCAAAGTCTCCATCCAGTCTGCTTTAAGGTCTTTCACCAATTGTTCCACCTTTTCATGCTCATCTTCGCTATCCCAAGCATCATTAGCAAAGATCTCAAATCCAGGGTGCACCTCTCTGCTCATTTCATTTACAAATGGCTCAGGTTGACCGTGGTATGGCTCATTTGAGCCCTCTTTGACAAAACGAATCTGGCGGTTTGCACTGGTGCTGGCCTTGTTGATTTTTTTCTCTTTGCATCTCCTTCAGTGTGGGCTCGTATCCTAATCCGAAACGGCCTCGTTGAGAAGGGAATTCAGGAAACTGAGCCACCCCCTGGTGAGTTCGACCCAAACCAGTTCCTGGCAGATAGGACATCCTTCTCATCATTTCAAGGACGGTGGTGCTGATTGAAAAATCGTCATCAATGCGCAGCGTGAACACACCGCCGGACGTATCAAAAGCGAAACCCCCGAGTTGGACATCATTTTCATCATGCATAATTTCTAGCAAGGGAGCATTATCTTCGGCATGAGGACGAATGCCTGTGTCTCCGTAAAGAGCAATTGTTCCACTTTCCAAGCCAAGTAGAACCTTCTGATGCAGAGTGGATGGAACTGCCATAATATCGGGACGATGCATCCAAGGACGTCCTAGCAACAGATTGAAAGAAGCTGGGATCTCGAGTACATGAAACTCTACTGTTGATTTAAACCCCTCTGCAGCAATCTCCATTTCAACCGTCCCCAGCACACTGCGACGGGTGTTGTCATAAGCTCGGACAGTGAGATCAGATGGCGTGAAATCCTTCGGCTTGAGTCCCAAACATAGTGCTGTTCGGAGGGGACAGACGTTGAGTGCAGATCCATTATCTATTAACACCACCGGGATCCATTTCCCCATGCACTTCATGGTGACATGCAAGGGCTTGTTGTGATCTGTCCCTTCGAGTGGTAGGTCGGCTTCGGTAAAGGTTACAACATGCTTGGTTGGTTTAGTGGTAATGGTAGGCTTGGTAGTGATAGCGGCCATCATGGCTTCAGGGGTGATATCAGGAGCAATCTCCATGCAAGACAATGTTTGAGCAAGTTTCTGTCGATGCTCACTGGAACTCATGAGTAGTCCCCAAATGGTTAGGGCAGCCGGGGTTTTCTCGAGTTGCTTTTGGATGGGATTCTCTTCAGTGGTCGGTGGGGGTTTTGAACGAGGCACGCGACTGTTGGTTGCTGAGGTGACATGGGATTGGTTAACTGGTGGGTTAAAAAGGGTTTGAAAGTCGGTAGGGTTGGTAATTGGGTCAATGGAGTTGTTTAGTGGAATTGAGTTGTTCTGTGGAGCTGGGTTATCTTGTGGAGTTAGGTTAAAGGCTGGTTGGTTTATGGAGTTGTGAGGTGGGTTAGAGGTACTTCCAGTGTACATCTGAGGCGGTTGATAGAACCGTCCACTTCGAAGGAGGTGAAGAACTGAATCAATATCATCCCCCCATAAGTCAGTGTAGTCGGTGTAAAGGTCAACTAAATCACCTTCCGCCTTTCTCTTTCCCTTTTCTATGCTGGCTTCTTCCAAGCCCTTGGTAATCCCTTCCACTGTTGCTTCGCTCCATACATCTTCCTTCTCCATTGTTGCTTCGTTAACTGCCCAGACCTCATCGTTTCCAACCCACAGTGGTGCGAGTGCTATTTCTTCATTCTGATTGGCCCATACATTATCCACATCATTCCCCTCCATCTGCTGTCCCCAGACATCGGGCAAATCATCGTTTAACATCATGATGTTACATCCCTCCGGGATCTGCACTCGAGGCGCTGGAAGATTTTCATCGACTATGTAATCATATGGCGTGAACTCTATTCCCTCCGTCATTCGGTTTATAGCATGTTCACTCATCATGGAAAAATCAGGGCGACCCTCCCACAATGGTGGCATCGGAAAATAGGTTTCTTCAAAGAACATGGGGAGTGTAGACCCATCCAATGGATCATTGGGGTCCATGAGCTGCCATTCATTGGGTGTGGGATCCCATTCATCTTCTTGCGCATCATTAAGTACCTCGTTCTCTTCCTGCCAATTCTGTCCCTGTCCCTCCTCCAGAGGCGGTTGATCTTGTACAGGTGGAACTTGTTCAAAAAGATTGAGAAGCGCGAATCCATCAAGTGGATCTGCAAACATCGGATCCCAAAGTTGATTTACCATGGCATCAAGAGGGGGTTCTTCATTAAGCTGCTCATTCTGTGGCCATGCTTCTTCGTTTATCAAATTGTCGGCCACCATCATTTCATATTCCCGGGCTTCCATGGCCATCATCAAATCTCCCCACTCTTGCCATATAGTGGGATCCAAGTGAGCTTCGAGAAAACATGTTTCATGTTCGGCTGGGATAGGCACAATGGGCTTAGAGTCAGTTTCTGGTACAATGAATTGGCTTGGGTCAAAGGGAGTAGGATTTTGGTCTTTTTGAGTGGAGCTGAGGATTATTTGGCTTATGTTTCCGTTTCTTTTATGAGCTGGCAAAGGGTTGGTGACAACATTGGGCTTCTCGGTGGGATCTCGGATTTGTTTATTGTCAATGAGATCTTGAATCTCATGACGCAGACGCTGACACCTTTCAGTGGGATGGCCGGGTGTTTGCTGGAAGACGCAGAAGGTGTTTGGATTGTAGGTTGGCGGGGGATTTTGTGGAGGTGGAGTCGGTTGGAGGGGCTTAATTTTTCCCTGCTGGACAAGTCGCTCGAAAACAACTGGTAGAGGCAAAGGGAGAGGGGTGAAGACACGTCGTCCTCTTTGGTTTTGAGATGGTTGAGTTGGTTGAGTTGGTTGGGACAGGATTGCATTTATGGGTTCAGTTCTATGGGACTGGTGATTCCTGGGATTGGATGAGGTACCGGCTGTAACTGGGGTTTGCATATAGGGACGAGGTGTTTCCAATGTAGTTGCGCTTAGGCTTGGGGATTGGATCTCCTTTCTTCAACACCCCACTTTGCAGGGCTTCTTCAATTGTCAGACCCGTCTCAAAGTAAGTTTCGAAGTTATGCACTTGGGCTGTTATCATGTATTGGGCCAAATCCGGCTGAAGGTTTTTGGTTATGATGCGCATTTGATCTTTGTCACTTGGACGATCAGTCATTTGCGCGGCCTTTGCTCTCCATCTCTTCACAAAATCTGCGAAAGACTCTTTCTCTTTCATTTTGATACTCTCAAGTTCGCGGGTAGTGACTTTGAGCTGGACATTATACTCATATTGCTTAATGAAAGCAGCCACCATTTCTTCCCAAGTCTGTCTCTTTGAGATGTCAAGTGACAAGAGCCACTGGAGTGTCGGCCCTGTGAGAGTCTCATGGAACATTTGCGCCATGGCGGGTTCATCGACTTCTTGTAGAGAGAGGGAACTTACATATGCCTGAATATGTCCTCTCGGATCACCAGTCCCATCAAACTTCTCAAAGTCTACGTGTTTGAACTTCTTAGGGAGCTTAGCGCCTGGGAAGATGCAAAGTTTGTTCATGTCGAAACCGGTAATGGCCCGCTTCTCATTCTTGGCCACAGATTCTTCTAGCTTGAGTATCTTAGCTAGCATTTCAGCCAATTGAGGATTCTCAGAGGGAGGAGGTTGTTCCGGGTGTTCATCATTAGGGACTTCTTGATTGCGAGCTCCCACATCGGGTACTTGCTGCTAAGACGGGGGGAGTCGACTCTGAATATTTAACATGATCGCCATGAGTTGGGCAACTCGGGTGTCACTCCGAACCCTCTCATCATGCATTTCCTTCCTCAGTTGTTCAAACTCGTTAGGGGGATCTTGCTCCTGTTCAGCCGACATACTTGCTTCGGACTTCGGTGATAGGGATCTAGACAATCTTTGTCCGGGAGGTCGAATCCAAACAGGTAAGGTCTTCTTCTTCTTAGCAGGCCCAATGGTTTAAGAACTGGACATAAAGCAAAAGCCGGACTCAGATGCGTACTCGATGTGTTTACTATGCGCATGAAAGAATGATTCTACAAATGCTCTCTATCGTCTCATCTCATCTCCACTCACGGAGTTAGTCCTATTTCTAGCCTTAGGGTTAGTCTACCGGTTTCGGATCTCACTTGAAATCGCTTGCACAGAAGATTGTATCAACACCACGGGTAAGTCGTTACTCGGCGAGTACGGCGTTTCAACCTAAAGCCTAAATGTTGACGCCGTAGCGCTTTTCTTGACCATCCGAGACAAAGCAATGAGGTGCCGCCATCCAGATACAGGCGGTTCCAAGGCTAGTCCGAAACACGGGCGACCGTTTGGGCACGATCAACACCGGAGGTATCTCAAACTCCATGGATTTAAAGTCTCCTAGACTTCATGTACAACCTAAGGTTAGTCTACCGGATCCAAATCTCACTTAAGATCATTGCACAGAAGATTTTCCAACACCCCGGGTAAACCATTACTCGATGGGTACGGCGTTTCAACCTAAAGCCTAAGTGTTGACGCCGTAGCACTTTTCCTGGTTATCCGAGACAAAGCAATTTGGATGTTGCAATCCAGATACCAATGATCTTAAGGCTAGTTTGAATCACGGGCGGCCGTTTGGGCACGGCCAACACCGGAGGTATCTCAAACTCCATGGATTTAAAGTCTCCTAGACTGTATGCGATAGCTTTGGAAGATTGCCCCAATCCTCAAGTTTTCTTTTAAGTGATAACTCCTTGATATCGGATGGTCGGATTTGGGAAATTCTGGTCCGCGCATATTCCGACAATGATCTAAGATCGGAAGCCTAAGGGCGATTGTCCCTCCTCGGGCCAAGGTCCCTTAAACCCGTCTAGATCAGTGTTTAGGAATTTCGACAGTTCAAACTTTCCCACGTCCGGCCGTCCTAAAGGCTAACTCGTAAGAACAACGTGCACATGGGGTGCACGACTCATCATTGGGCCGAGGCAACCTCCTACTAACTGCCGTAAAGGCACTAAAATCAAATGAAATATCTACACAGAAAATCTATACAAACGACGCTCGCGACGACTATATACAAAGCAAATGCATGAATGCAATATGGCATGGCGAGAAAAGCGGTAACACATAGCATGTAACAAGATGGAGCATGTAAACTTAACACACGGGCGGGTTGCTAAACGTGGGGTTCTATGGCTAATTACATGCAAAGGCCGGTTTTGGTCACTGAGGGTACCCCGGACTCAAAATCAAAACCGCCTCCTACCGTTAGAAACGATAGTGACGATGTGATTTATCACGGTCGAGGGCTGCTGGGCATTTCGGGATTCCCTGTCACCGGCAAGCCGGGCAGGATTGCCAAAACACGCCAGCGGAGCTAAGAACCATGCAAGTGTAATGCAAAATCAAATTCCAAACATTTGAAAAATCCCACAAAACATCTTTTGAATTAAACCCACTTTGATTAACACATATTTCAATAAAATTACACAAGTGTAATAAAAATTGCACAAGTGTTATTAAATAAAATATATGTTAACCAGAGTCCCCAGCAGAGTCGCCAGCTTGTGGACGGCCCACGGAGATCGGTGCGGTTTCGCATTTTGAAAAGATTGAAGATTGTTGTTAGAGTCGCCACCCGGATTTTAGGTCTGAACCCGAGAAACCGATAAAAATATGACTCATTGCCCGTCGAAAAAGACTTCACCGATCTTGATAAAACCAAAGATTTCTCGGATTCGGGGGTTTGGTTACGAGAGGGGAAGGGTTTTACGGCACCCCTCTCGCCCGGTCCATGAACCGGTCTCTACTCAATGTTTTATGGGATTTTGAAAATGTTTGGAGTCCGATTTATTCATAAAATGGGAAACGGGGAGGGGAATCACATAAACAACGATAAAACATGACAATATAAATTTAAAGTGGATGCTTGTGCACATGATTTACATGAATGATGTTGATGTTGATAAGTGATATGATTACAAATACTTACAGGAAATGCGAAATTACAGAAATTACACAACAAATCCAGAAAGTACAAACATTGTGGCCCAACAAACTGTTTTGCAAAACTGGATTCCAGAATAGGGGTTGAGCGCTCAAAGACAATGGCTTGAGCGCTCAACCTCTTCAAACCAATTTGAGCGCTCAAGGCTCCTAGATTGAGCGCTCAATCCAGTTTCTGGACTCTGTGATTTTAGGTCCCTTCATTACTCCTTTACCCATTTTTTGCAAGATCAAACACTAATAAACCCTTTTTAATGAAGAACAAAACTGGAAAACAAGGTTTTGATCTTCCAAAGAATGAGAAAAGGAGAAGAACACCATAAATCAACAATGGAAAACGCTTAAATGAATACGTAAGAGAGAGATCCAGATCAAAAACAGCTATATGACAACACACACATACCAGAAAGAAATTAGACCATAATCCATCATTGAATCACCCAAGAAAATGCCAATCAGTCAAGAACAGCTTGAGCGCTCAAGCCATCCAATGGCTTTCTGGTTTTTTTGACTTGAAAGTAGATTTTGAGTGATTATCAGGACCACAAATACATAAAATCAAGGTTTAGAAGATTGGACAACCCCTATCTTGCACTCAAATGCGAGACTTTCAAAGGTTTAGGTGCTTGATCATCGTGAAATAGCTAACCAATGTTCATGCATACAATTTTGAAATAGAAATGAACAGATTTGAGAGTCATATGAACATAGATAACTCTTAAACAATAATCAAAACTAGAAAAGAGCACAAGAGTCAGGAAAACAGAGGCTTATTCAGAACTGGGCTTGAGCGCTCAAGGCTTGAGGCTTGAGCGCTCAACCCCTGCTATGACCGCAGATTTGAAAACTGTTTTTAAACAAGTTTTAGACCTTTGTGAGTTCAATGCAAGTATAATGAACCTGCTTGAACCCACTGGTCTTCCTCAGATGGATCAAAACAATGAGTTTATCACTTGATCAACTACCTTTTGAACTTGATTGAAAACTTGAGCTTGAATGTGGGTTTAGAAACGGTTGATTGTGAGTATTTTGGGCTGGTATTGGACAATGTATGTGACTGGATGATGATCCAGAATCGAATTTTGGACTTGAAGAGTGGTTTTTTGCAAGTGGTTTTGAGTGGAGTGTGAGTGGTATTGAAGAGAGAGAGAGAGAGAACGATTTCTGCAGAATTTTTCAACTGGAGTCTATGGATGGATTACCCCTGAACCAGGGGGTGAAGAATGGTTTTTATAGAGTGAGTGGGAGGGAAGAGGAGAGAGAGAAAGAGTGGGTTTTGTATTTCAAGGGTATTTTTGGTGTATTTCTGGGGTTAGTGGAGTATAATGTACGTATAGAGATCGTAGCAAATCATCCCCAGACGCTCCCATGCAGAAAATCTCATGATTAGATACTCTGCAAGTTGCTGACTGGATCAGAGTTGAGCGCTCAAGGCCGTGGGGTTGAGCGCTCAAGGTGTTTCTCAGGGGCTTGAGCGCTCAAAGTCTCAAGCTTGAGCGCTCAAGGCTCCTGGTGGCAAATTGGTAGTTTGGTTTGGTTTAACAGTTCTTGGTTTGGTTTGGGTTATTTAGAGGTGTTTGGTTGGTTTTAATCAAGTTCAAGTCATTTTCACAAGTTCGGGTAGTCAAGATTGGTCCGTTTCATCATTGGAAATGCTCGAGCATATCTTGGGTTCAAAATCGGGGTGTCTACACATATCTCAGTAATCACCCCATAAAAGCTCATCTCTGCATACACATGACTCTTATCCTTGTGGCCAGCAACCTGCATTGCCATTGCCACTAAGCTAACTCCACTATTTTGGTTGACTCGTGAGTGATCGCAGTCCTTTGTATGATAACAACCATTTATGACGTAGCCTGGATATTTTATCACATCTAAGAAAGGTCCCTAAGCTATCCGCTTCAGGTTGTCAAATGTACTATGTGGGCACTCAATACTTCTGCAATTTGTGAACAATTAAAGTACTAGTTATATTTTTTCATTGACAAATAAGAGGCAAAAAATTAATGTTTGACTTCTCTGCTACCTTCTCACGTAGCCAATAAACAAATGTCTTATTGTGTTCAAGTTTTAGCTACCTTTGATTTTTTGAATGACAAGGATTTTGTTCTTTCGGCCAATCCATGGATGAAGTAAGTCTTAAGAATATAATTAAAAAATCCCATACCACTATGGACAAATACAATAGCAAAGAGAAATGGAGACAAAACTAATATTCTTACTCAATGTAAGGTTGAATATCACTTGTGTTTTCTAGCACATAGAGGTGTGCTTGCTCCCATAATTCAAGATTAATAGTAGTAACTTTACCCCTTGGTAAAGGTCTTCCGATGATATCATCAGCAGTCATGTTCTTAGAAATAGGAACCCCAATCGCCTCTACTTCAGATAAATACTCTGTGCAAAACTCAACAGCTTCTTCTGCAATATAATCTTAGCAATGCAACTCTCTGGACAATTACTATTTCGAACATAACCCTTTAAAACCTTCATGAATCTCTCAAATGGGTACATCCATTGAAAGTGAACTTGTCCACAAAGCCGGACTTCTCTACCAAGATGCATTGTCAAATGAACCATGATATCAAAGAACGATGGTGGAAAGTTCTTCCCAAGCAAACATAATGTGATTACCAGCTCTTGTTGAATTTCATCTAATTTTGACACATCCACCACTTTGCTACAAATGGTAGTGAAAAAGAAACACAATCTTGTTAGGGCGTATCTTACTTCTTTAGGCAATACAGATCGTATAGCCACAGGAAGTAATTGTTGCATTAATACATGATTATCATGTGACTTCAATCCATATATTTTCAAATCTTCCATGGAGATATTATTTCTCAAATTTGAAGAGTATCCATCCGGTACCTTAAGTTCCGACAATGTTTTACAAAATCTTATCTTCTCTTCCCTAGACAATGTATAACATGCTGGAGGCAAGTAAGTTCGTTTCTGTCAAATTTGTGGTGCTAACTCTACTCGCAAACCCATTTCGATGAGATCAAGACGAGCATTAATTCCATCCTTCGTTTCCCTTGCTTTTGAAGCAATGTACCAATGATGCTATCCAAAACATTCTTTTCAATGTGCATAAGATCCAAGCAGTGCCTGTAAAGACCCGGAAATTTGTGTTAAATAAAATAAAGATGTGGAATATATTTTTTTTAAGCTACGTGGATGATACTAGCTTACCTGTTGCAGTGGTGGGATTTAAACCTATCTAATGACGTCATCCGGATCGCATCGTAATGTGTGTCCAATTTTTAAAAATTTTCTAGATGATTCTGAGCACACGGTGACGTTGCCCACGATTTTCTAAGTCAGTACGAATATTTTGGTATTTTTCTGAAATCGAAACCCGGACAGTTAGAACACCGCTCAGAGTAAATTGTACTGCACGTCGTGTTGCGCACCCATGTTCCCCACGCCTGCCCCAGCCTCCCCTCACTTTTCCCCCTTTTTATTTCTGGGGAAGAAAAAGAAATCAGAGAAAAAGAAAGAAAAGAGAGAAAGGAAGAGAAAGAAGAGGAGAAGAGAGGAGGAGAAAGAGAGAGGGAGGCCGGCTGCCGCCAAGTTCGGCCACCTCCGCCACCATGGCCGATCATCATCACCTTCTCCCAAGTTTCATCCCAACAAGTATGCCTCTTTTCTCCGGTTTTCCTGTTAATTTTGTGGTACAAATTCGTGTTTTTGGTGCCGGTATGAACAGTAGCTCGTTATAGCTGACAGGGTCACGGTTTTTGGCTAATATCTCGTTCATAAACTGTTAATTAAGTTTTGGTTCCTTCATATGATTTAGAGACAATTCAGAGGGCTTTCTTTTGCCACTGGAATCGTCCAAATCCATTGAGAATACGATTTACTATGAATTTTTGAAATCGGGTTTGCAGATCTGGAAATTTTCTCTGAGACAGATTCGTGTAGCCTCTGTGTTTGCTTGTTTTCTCATCTTTGAAGTACGAATTAGACCTTGATCCCTTCTGGAACTTTGAAGTACATTTCAATACGAAACTTTTGGCACAAGAATCACTCAAAAACATTAAGATCTCGATTTATGGTGATTTTTCAAAGTCAGGCTGTCAAGTTTTATCCGTTTTTCTTGCAAACCCTGTTTTGGCCGATTTATTTGATATTGTTCCAGAACTGGTGAATTTCTTAAAATTTTATAGAAGCTACCCATGGATGTTCTTTGTGTTGTGTAAAACTTTCAGAAGTTAATTTGAAATATATAAAATATGAAAAATGTTTGATTGAGCTGTTGTACTGAAATTCGCTGTGTTGACAGCATTGCCCCATGTTACGAGAACGGCTGTATTTTTGTCTAGGAAGCTTGAAATTTCAATCCGCCTTTTGATTATGAAACTAGACTCATATTCCTTCAAAAGTATGTAAGGGTTGTATCTTAACTCTTTCTAGAAAATAGCAGTTTTTGATTTGAAGTTGATGTATCGGCTGAAATTACGCGTGGAATGCGTCACGGACACATGAAAGCTTGGAGCTTGAGTTTCGGGAGTTCGGGTTTTGCTCAAAACCCAGTCAAGTAGGGGTTTCTCTCCTCTCTCTACATATCTATGTGTTTAGATAATAAACTCTTGGTTTCTACATACGATTTTCGTGAATGATGTTGTGCTGTGAAATTTCTAATTTATGACTTGAACCAAAATTGGGGCTTTTGGGATACTCCTGTGGATATGTCATATTGCTTTCGTAGTAATAAAACCGGGATATTTATGAGTGTATTTGAGGCATGGATTGACGAGGATGCTTACGGTTTTGACCCGTGATGAGATTACGAAAATGCTCTTAACCGAACGAATTTGGGAAGGTTTGACATGTTGAGCTCTTGGTAAGTGAAACTGTTGGTGGGATGTTTTGAGGGTCCAATCTTTTAGTCTTTTGCATTCCTTAATTGAGTTGTTGGCTTGTGGAATCGGACATGTTGTGTTGTTTGTTGTGGTGAGTTGTTGGCTGCGTGTTATTGTTAAATGTTGCTTGTTGTGTGTGGTTGTTTATGTGTTGTTTGTTGTACATTATTCTGTACATTCCTTAGTTGATTTGATTGTGTTCGTGGAAATTGGGAATTTTGTGGTATTCGTTGTACATTTTATGAAATGCGTCTCGATATTGAGGAAGTATCTATCGAAGAAATCAAAATGCGTGGTTATGTTGAGAAACTGCAGCCTTTGGGTGTGATGGGAAGTAAGAGGAATTGATTGTCAGAGAAAAGACTGGGATAAGGTCGTGGTGATCCTGATGTGGTGTTGAAATGAAAATTAAATGGTAAAGAGTACTTCCGATCGATTGTAAACCTTCAAGCGTGGTTATGCATATATGGTGTTATGTATGCGCGAGGGTATAAGTATGTGTGTGTGGATGGGACATGAAGTATGTGTTAATTTGTCACCATGGGACAGTGATAAGCTTGGAAATCCATTTATGAACGTTGGTTTTCTATTATGCTCTGTTCTATATGTTTTTGGTTTTAGTATATCTATCTGAGTCTGAAATCCCAAAGGGGATACCTACTGGGCGAAGTGTGCTCACCCCTTTGTTGTTTCAGGTTTCGCTTGGAGCATGAAATGAAGTGATTGTGGTGCATGGCATAGTGAGAGCATGGCATGAAAGACTATTTGAAGCATTGTAAAATCCTTCCCTTCCAAGGATATAACATTTTTCTCAAATCACATGGGACATGGGTACCGGACTTAGATTGATGTTTCTTACCAATATAAATACAGTGAGGTGACTTTGGACGAATATTTGAGTTCATTGAGATGTTCCTTGAAGAAAACGTTTATTTATTCATGTTCAAAATTGAGGGCGTGACAGTGCCGAATATGCAAGTACATCCAATATTCAAGCATAAAAAATATCGATTTTTTCTTCCAATATTTCGTACCACCAACCTTTGACAGCCTTTTTTTTTTTTGCTTGTCTTTCCCCAAATGGTTTTTATCCCTTCTACTTCCCTTTACATCTCTCCCCACTTAAGGGTACTAGAGGTTCCCCAAACTCTTGTTCACCATCAAAAGCCTTCCTGAGTTTTCGATATGGATGGTGTCGTGGAAGATTTTTTCTATGGCCCTAATAAATATTCATCTTATCATGCTTTAATCTACGAGTGCATGTCTTCTCATAGCAAATTGAACATGTAAAATATCCCTTTACCGTGGAACCACTCAAATTCCCAAGAGCTGGAAAATCATTAATAGTCCATAAGAGCATGGCTTTCAACCTGAAATGTTGGTTTTTATAAGCGTCAAATGCTTCAACTCCTTCCATAGCAATTTCAAGTCCCCGATTAGCGGCGCCAAAATCACGTCAATATTATTACCAGGTTGGTGTGGACCAAATATCAACAGTGTTAACATGATAAATTTCCTCTCCATGTACAACCATGGTCGTAGATTGAGGTAACCAAAATAACTGGCCAGAAACTATACCGACCGATCATAGAACTATGTGGATTTATCCCATCTGCAGAAAGAGCTAACCGAAGGTTTCTTGGCTCCGAAGCAAAGTCTGCAACTGGTGGTCTATTAACTTCCATGATAGGGAGTCTGCTGGGTGACGTAATTGGCCATCAGACTCTCTTTGATCAGCATGCCATGTCAAATTTTCGGTTGTTTCTACTGATTGATATATCTTTCAAAACCTTGGGATTGGTGGGAAGTACCATGACACTTTTGCTGGAACACCAGGTCTTGGTTTAGTTGAATTTTTCTTCAACTTCCACCTTGATGTGCTACATGTAGGACATGAAGTTGCATCTTTGAACTCCTTTCAATAAAGTACGCAATCATTAGGACATGCATGTATTTTCTCATATTCCATCCTTCCTAGCCTCATACATGGATGATGACAATTGATGACTTTCTAGTAAAATTTCCCCCACTATAGTCAGAAACTCGATAAAAGCTTTGTTGGTCAAAGCATTGTTGGCTTTGAATTTGTAAAATCTGACCAAGGTAGCTAATTTTGTCTTCGCGCAACCGGGGTACAAAGGTTTTTCTACATCTTCAATCAACTTTTTGAACTCCTTAGGATTAGTCGTGCAATCATTGAAGGCAGCTTCAACCATTTCTACTGCGTCTTGCGCATCTTGCAAGGGAGAGCAATTGGCTTCATGATATGAAAAATCTCGAGTGTTTACCCTCTGTGATCCCTCACTAGTGACTGGTTCACCATGCCATACCCATGTACGATAGCTTTTATCAATACCATTCACAAACAAATGATTCTGAATCTCCGGAATAAGTTAGCTTCTAAAGTTCCCACATACCATACATGGACACCGAATAGACTAAAAATTAGTTGAATGAATTGCTGCAAATGTTCAGAAATTATTCAACTCCATCCTCATAGTCTCTTGATCTTCGATCCTTGAGCATCCAAGATCTATCCATATTAGATGTATCTTTATATCCCAATATGTAGCTACGAAAGAGAAACACATTTATAATATTATTGCACATATGTATCATAATAGCCCCCCTCCTTCCTCACTGTATATCTCTCACAATACATGTATTTTCTCCCTAAAAACTTGATATAGTTAATAAGGGTGCTACATCTGAAGCCAAAAGGATAAACAAGTTATAAAAAAAAAAGTTTTATTTATCTCTCTCAAAATCACAAATATTTTATTTAACTAACATGTAACATGCCACTGGAGCAAAATTTGAAAAGAACATAATGAAGCTTACCAGAAACAAGTGACATTTGATTGAAGGAAGCTCTTCAGTCAGGATCACTTCACTGTCTAATCCACTTTGTCAAAGATAAATAACAAAAGTTAATCATATAGGATAATTTCCAACTACAACTCTTCATGGATGAAAAAATATTAACTAAGGAGTAAATAAACCATAGTTTCAGCAACCCAAAACTCATTTTCCTGCAAGTAAAATCACATTTTCAGCATTTAAACACCAAATGTCAGCACCTAAACCACAGTTTCAGCTAATAAACCACAGTTTCAGCACATGTACATATCTCCAACGCCAAATTTCCAGTTTCTACAACTCTAACATACAATTTTAGATCTAAAATTCACATTTTAAGCCATTAAAATTAAGTTCCACACAAAATTAATCAAAGCTAGGTGCTCAAGTCTATTCTTAGTACTCAGTTCCAAACTAAAATTTGTGCTTATGCTTCCATCATAATTAAAACAACCATAACAAGAACTTTGAAATAAATTTCTTTTTCAAATGAATTTAAAAACACCCTTTGTTTAAGAACCGAGTCTTACATGGTTTACCCCAATTCACCACATCATTTGCATTATCTTTTCCCATTATGGGGCTCCTATTTGCTGGTAAACTAAACATGACTGCGCACAAGGCGCGCAGTCTAGGCCCACTACAAAGAACATATTTGTAGGGAACACATTAGAAGCAATGACGTTCATAAGAAATTTCAATACAAAAAAGCTTAATTTTGATCGAATGGCACTGAGTTCAATTAGATATATATGCCGCCCTCAGAAACTGAAGAGAATAAACTACAAATACTGCAAGTATATGAAAAATATGGTGAACAAATTTAAAAGTTCCAAAAGAGCTGTAAAACACAAAAATACTCAATTATCTATCAAACGATTACAATTAGTAACAGATGAGAATGATGTTTAAAAAGTTCATTTGTTAAACTTATTTATTTGCATGGGAATCAAGCACTCTCAATATCCCTTTGGCCAGAAGGAATTATAAGTAACAATTTTTGGAAGCATGGGATTATAGTTGTCACGCCCTCGAAATTTAAAGGATAATTCATTAAAAAATTCTACGTGGACAGTCAACAAGTCAACTAGCCACGTCAAAGTCCACATAAGTTATAGAAAAGTCATAGTCAATAAGTTACAATAGTCTAAGGGTACCCGATAACCCAAAGCCAAATATATAAGTTTAAGTGTGTTTACAAAACAATGTCAAAAGAAGGAAGACTAAATCAAGTTACAAAATCATCTTGGCAAAATACTACTTCTAAAATGATAATATAACTCCTCCATTAGCTTTCAAAACAATGCATGCATGCATTCCAAGCACTCCATGTCATGTTCCTTGGTGAGTACCTGAAATTTGTAAGGTTGAGCTCACTAGCCCAGTAGAGAAATGTCTAACAATTCCAATGAAATGAAATGTATATGGATAATAGACAATAAGACATAAGGCATATTCAAGGGTTAAGATAGAATTTAAATGGTAAAAAGGGTTGAAAGTAACGCATGAACATCTGCATTTCATTTACTCTCGCCAATCGTACCCAACTTGCACCCGACACGTACCCGACACGCCACTTGTGTCCTACACGTTCATTATATACATCTCAAGAATAGATGGAGGGAATTTGATCGAAGTCGCGAAATTAGAGTTTTCGATACCGTGTCCAAAATGAATCAGGGATTTCGATAACGTGCGTGCCAGCTACAAATCGTGATGTTTTCCATCACAGCTTCTTCGTTTCCATCTCGGTTTGGGAAAGCTTTCCATCACAACTAAAAAGCGTGATGGTTTTCGGCGTGCCGCTTCGTTTTCATCTAGGTTTGTGAAGCATAAAATCACAGCTTTTTAGCGTGATGGTTAGTGATGGTGGGCTGAATTTCACGTGGTTTGGAGTTTGGGGGAGTATTTGTTTTTATATCACACTTAAATGTAAAAACGACATAAAAAGCAGTAGTTACAATCTCGCTTTTTTAACACCTAACATTAAATTTTTTCCTTGTATTTCTTTATCACACTTTTTGTAAAAATGACATCTTTTTCTTTTCCTTAGTGTGATCCATATCTATTATTGTAATAATGAATCCTTTTTACGTTGGGAGTCCTTTCTCTTATGGGACTCTGTCCATATAGAAACAAAATCTCTATTCTACAAGGATTCTTTACACGTTATGAATCCTTGCCATTATCAGAATCTTTTTTATGTTGGGAGTCCTTTCTCTTATGGGATTCGTCCCATATGGCAATATAATTAGAATCCCTTCATTATAAGGATTATGTATCTAAATTGGACTTCTTGCCCAATATGGAAGCTTAATGCTAATCCCTTAATTCTCGGGATTTACCTCTTATCATGTAAGAGTCTATTCCAGATCCTTCTAGAATGTCCCACCACATTATCACATAGGTGGTTAGCTTGGCAATATACTTGCCTATCCTCAAATGACAATGCCGACCAGTTACCTTGCTGGAAACTGGCCCTGTGCACCCTCTCATGGTGCTGCCACCATCTCGTGGTGTTGTTTTGGCCATACACGTGGCCTATATTGCTCAGCTATAACCTGGGGCACACTACAAGAAAATTGACCTATTGTGGCATTAATTTGTGGTGGCAGCAAAAAAGTTGTTACTAAAGGTGACATAAAGTGACGATTTAAGAAGTTGTCACTCAAGGAAGTATTTCTATTGTGTGGCAATATTTACAATGTCACAATGTTTTTGTCACAAAAACATATGATTTAGTGACAACTTTTATGTTGTCACACATTTTTTGTCACAAAAGGGCCTATTTGTGACAAGTTGTAGTGACACACAAAAAATTATCACTAAGAATCAAATAGTAGTGACAAATTATGAACATGTCACTTAATCAATTGAATTTCTTACAACAGTGACAACTAAAGTATGTCACAAAATTTTCAACTAAAATATAATTTTTTTTCTTTGTGCTTTTTATATATTGAGAAAAATAAGTGTTTTTGTTGATTTCAATATGTCTTACGTTCTTTTGCTATATTTTGATTACAAAAAGTTGACGCATATATACTTGATGTTTTTATTATTTTTTTTAGTAAAAAGATCATCCCAGATATTTTAAATGGAAACAAAAGGAAACTACCGATCCGAAATACAAAAAAAAAAAAACACAAAAACAAAAGCCGCTCAAAACCGATGTTGGACCCAGCCTCCGCTCATGGAGCTAGGTGGATTGAGGATCACCATTAGACCGGACCTCACACTCCCGCTGCAGGATCGTCACCTGATCTGCCTTTGAACACCTTCATTGTCGCCGTTGGTGAGCTCAGGAAGCCACCAATCGAACTAGCCGCCCAAGTTCTCTGTGCAACAAGCTAGTACCCAAAAGATTGTCTTGTTTGCAATATCAAAATTTAGAAAAGAGTTATCATGTAAAGAATTATAACTTCACAACGTACACTATCGGTGCCGCCAAGCTTTAAGGACATAGGAACCGACCCACTTTTGATTGACTTGATTTCCATAGGGTCATTGAATACATGAGTCTCGATGTCTTTTGAGGCCTTGTATATTGCATATTTCACTTTCAACGTTTAGCCAATGTGGGATGGATTGGGTTGCCACAATCTCCCCAACTTAAATTGTTTCCAATATATAACGAATCGTGAATGGTTGACTTCGAGTTATACAATAGTTGCTCGCAATTTATTGTATAATATTTAAATTTCCAATTTCTCCACCAATGTGGGGTCGGTTCTCACAAACTCTCCAAATAGATCGCATCGTCCATGTCCTGTGGTCTATCCCTTCCACCCACTAAGTGATGTGTTTACCCTAATTTGGCTTTGGTTTTTCACGCCCTGTGGTCCAATCAGAAAGTTGTAAGTGCATAATCCAATTTTTGTAACTTTTCATTAGGACATATAATTATCTGATTAAGCTAATTTTTTCAGGGGTAATCAAATATTTTTTAAAAATTGTAGAGCTAATTGGATCATTTGTTTGGAATCTTAAAATGGGCCAACAAAGCCATATGTGCACAATCTATGCACAAGGATCTGTACCCTATAGTATTTTCGAACACATACAATTGATTTTGCCTCGTGTACACTAAATCAACCAAATGGTTTTTTTTTTTTTGTCTTTATTCAAAGAATTTCGCATTTGTTATTTTTGCATCGTTTTTTTTTTGTGGATTATTGATTCGTTTCGATGAGAGTAATCTAGAAACCATAAAATTACGATCAATTTTTTTTTTTTTGAAATAATCCAAATATTTGTGAATTAGATTATTTTTGTCTTTATTCACAAAACTTTTGACTTGGTTTATATTTTTTTAATTTTTAGATTTCTTTCGTCAGGACGAATCAATAATTCACAAAAAATTGACACAAAACTAACAGATGCTAAATTTTTGAATAAAAACAAAAAAAAACCTTTTTTTTTTTTAGTTTTCCCAAAGGAATGCATAATTGATGCAATTAATAATAGTGCATATAAGCATAAAATAGTAATAACTTGTGCCATAGTAATATGTATATCCAGATCCAGACCCGAAGGGCTAATATAAGAGAGGGCTCAAAATTGAAGTTGTTTGGTCAATTGGCAATTTCGGTCCATTTTGCCCCTCGATTCCAGATTTTGCCTGCGCCACTGGAAGGGCGGTTCTGTCTTTTACAAGCTTTGTGGTTTTCCCGTAATTTATGTGCCATTGGTGCCTACTTTTCCATGGGCAGGAGAACTGTTGTGTTGTTGCACACGTGTTGTGCAAGAGAAGTAAAGTCATTTGTTCTTCGGCTTGGTTTTCGCGCCATATACAGTGCGCAGAGGAGACTTTAATAGTTTGGCTGAAGTGATGGAGTACTGCCAGAGGAGACTTTTGAGGTAGGGGTTCATCTTTATCTTTGCTCTTTACCGCAAAAACCTAAAAGAAATCGAGGAAGAGTGAAGCCTGTGGTGTGGGTTTCTTTCTATTGCTATAATTTGAGGGTACGATGCATGCAGCTAAAAAGCGAACAACAAAAACATCATGACCATGGAAGCTCTCTACATCTGCTCAAATATTTAGATATTATGCCTATACTATGCCTTTGTTGGAAAGACATCAACGAAAGCTTTAGATCTGTACTCTCTTTGGTATGCTACTTCGAGAGTAGATTTCGGAGTAAGTTTCCACTTGCTTTGCGTTTCAAGATCTTCGAGCCTCCGGTAAGTGCTTTCGGCCCTGTTTGTTTCAGCAAGTTCTTGAGTTGCAGAGGTTGATTTTCTCTGACTATTGAAGTTTTTTTGTGCTGCAAATGTTTGGGTATGGTTTGCATGAATTTAGGGCTACAGTTTGGATATTCGCTGTGATGATTGGGTATGGAGGAGCCAACCCATGGCGGGGCTACCGGAGGACCTACGGGCAATCGTGGTTGTCGCCATGGCGGAAGGCAGTGACTCATTTCACAGATCTGAGCCAATTTTAAAGTTTCAAATTTGGGGGTTTTTGATTTAGGAGTTTCATTTTATTTTTCTGGGGAAAAAACCCAAACCCAGTTTGACATAGCTTGTTTTCTGTACCCACATGTACTTCAAATTGTCCTGACAAATCAAGGTCTTGTGACATACTCCCTTCGCCCCCAAATTTTGGTCCCTCGTCCAATTCTAACCGGATAAAAAACTAGTTATAACTTTAAATCGGTAATGAATTTTATATTTAATATGGATCTTATTTGATAGATCTTGATAAAATCTATAAGACAATGTTTTTAAAATTACGTAAAATAACGTAAACTACGAGATATAACCAATTGAAAAGTGGCACGAACTTCCAAAAAGGACAAATAAATGGGGACGGAGGGAGTAGCTATTACTTGGAAAGCATAGATGAAACTTGGGGTATAGGAAGTTCTTATTGGAACATCATTTTCCTACATAAGCTGGTTGACATTGTGAAATTTTCTATTTTGCTACTTCATAGCTATTACCTTGATGGAACCAAAAACCACATGAAAATCATCCAACATGATATTATTGTCATCAAATTCGATTGTTTTGTTTAATTGTTGTAAAAGACAGTACAAACTTGATGTAGTTCTTTTCATGATGCTTTTGGTAAGGAACTCATGAGGGCCCTTCGTCGTTGATATTTTCGATACTAATAAAAAAATATCGTAGATAATTCGATTTAACTTTAAGAGCAGCAGATGAAGATTATCATTTCGTTCCCAATAGGTAATATACATATGTTATTAGCTTACAAATTTCACATGTTTTCATCTTGTTTTTGTAATCAAACATGAATAATGGACATTCTTAATTATTTTGCAGCCTAATTTGGAGATTTTGTCGAGTACAAATTAGTGCAAGAAATTTGCAGCCATCTATTGAGCATTGATATGGAAGTGATACCTGCTTTCCTCCCAAAGGGTTGATAATGATACTTGAATGTTCTTGTTTCTGGGCTAAAAAGATTGAATTGATTCTATTGGTAAATGCCTAGAGGTTCAAACTCAGACTGCCAATCCTTTGCAACTGCATGGAGAGGTCCCCCTATGCATGATGGATTTACTGCAATCAGGGTATTTCTCATGTGGTGGATTACCAAAGCATAACTTCAGCTTAACAAATTGTTCTTTCATGTTTCATATTTTTCTTTGAACCAGTGGCAACCTATTTAGACAAAACTTGCATATCAGGAGAAACGTGTTGATGGTAATTCCATGTCATGCTTGTGTCTAGCCCAAAATAATAGTGAGCTGCTTTTACTGCTATTCAAGAGAATAAAATTGATTAAGTAGGTTCATTTGCTTCTAAGATTTTGAGTAATTTCAATCAAACAACAACAAAAGTAGCACTTCTCTGGAAAAACTTCACCGAGATCAAAATCCATGGGCACGACGCTTGTGCATAGCAATCTAGGATATGATATAAAAATCAAAACAGTTTTTAATGTGTGATATGGAGGAAACAAAGTAGGCCCAGTTTTTCAAAAGATTTTAGCACCCAGGTGCTAAAATCATGATATTTGAAATCAAAAAATGAAGTGGTTCCGTGTATCGTTTTTCGATTTTTTTCGCACCACTTCATTTTGGTTGGTGCGAAAAAAATCGAAAAACGATACACGGAACCACTTCATTTTTTGATTTCAAATATCATGATTTTAGCACCTGGGTGCTAGTATCTTTTGGAAAACTGGGCCTAAGATATATACAAGGCTGAGATGCTGCTACCTTTATCGTTCTTTCTCTCATCACAAATTCAACGACACGTACATAAAACTTGCACTGGTCACGAGGCCTAGAACCTAGCTTTCAATTAAAATAGTCCAGATTTGTAATTGAGGCAAAGCACAAGAGCAAATTAATGAGCATAGAACACACGGACAAACAACAAACGGGCATCCAACAACGGGCATGCAAGACATGCAACGCACGTCGCCTGGCCCTAGTAATAAGCATAAGGAACACTTTTTCCAAATAAATTATCACCTTGTTCGGTTAGGTTTCTAAAACCGAGTTTTGAGAACTTTTTTCAAAGTAGGTCTCAAATTGGTCTTCTAAAACAGGCTCTGGTGGGTCCCTCTTAACTTTAACCCAGAAAATATAAATCAAAATCAAACACAACCAAAAAGAAGAAGAAGAAGCTGGTGTATGTGGATTGGACATTTTGGTAATACTTCTACAAACAAACAAACAAAACTTAGAAAAGAGCCTGCCACCAGTGTTGGTGGGCCCATATATAAGAAGGAAAATCAGCTGTACGAAAGAAAAAGACAGAGTATAGCTGAGGAAACCGAACAAGGCCCCGGTTTTGAAAACTGGTTTGAAACCTAACCGAACAAGGCCTAGGCCTTGTTCGGTTAGGTTTTTGAGAACCGGACTTCAGAACCTCATTTCAAAATGGTTCTCAAAAATGGTACTGTGGGTCCCTCCCAACCTCCCAACATTTACTTATTTAAGTCCAGAAAAAAAAAAAAATTCAAACTTGAGTCCCCAAATTTTATATAGAACAAAGGAGGGAGAGGGACGACAGTCAACACCCACCACCACCACCTCCCCTACTCCCCCACTTCCGGCGGGAGACTCCTGGCCTCCAGCGAACACCACTGACGGCGAGCTTGGAACCACTAAGGGAGGAGTTGGAACCAGATCGTCAATCGAATCCTCTGCGACCTAGGTCTCTCTCTCTCTCTCTCTCTCTCTCTCTCTCTCTCTCTCTCTCATGTGTGTGATTTTGTATGTCCTCGTGTGTAACTGTGTATATCTAGTGGAGACGCATTCTCGGCTTTGTCCTCTTAATGTGCCGTTTAACCAAATAGCACCCTTCCATTTCACCGAATTATGACTGTTGCATTTTGTTCACCAAATTATGCTCTCGATCTCACGATCACCTGTAGAGGGTTCCAATTTCAATTCGTTCATATTGGGCATTTTTTTTTTGACACATACCCTAATTGAAAAACATGAGAACATCAATCCGAGGGAAGAGCGATCACTTCCCTAATAGCTTTGGCTTAGTTAGGGCTGCAAAAGAGGTGAGCTGAGTAGAGTAGTGAGGTTTTCAAGTTTAGCTTTCAAACTTAAAGAGATTCAAAAGTGTTCGATCTTTACTTGTTTATGATTTGAAATCAATCTGAAACAAGCTCAACGAGCCGAATGCGAGTAGAGCTTCATTTATTTTGGTCATTACCTTTTATTACCATAGTCCATTTTATTACCATAAGCATTTTGTAATCGTTGCTGATTGACAACCTTGGATTGCCTACGTGTGGCCATCTAAGCTATAAACATCTGCCATCACATTCTCTTTTCTACAAGTAGGCTGCAACTTCTGAATCAATCATGATATTAGCCTTCATCATGTATGAAGTATGTATAGAGAATGTTCAGAACACGTTATGTTGAAGCCTTTGGTAGGTTACACACTTGCACACAATGTATTATTGTGCTTTTGCAGAGAAAAGAGAGAATAAGTATTTCGCTTAAGTTTTGAAATTGGTTTTTTTTCTTAGAGGGAAAGTTTCATAACCTGTTATTCTTTATGATAGATGACTTCAACTAGAATGATTTTATCCATTCTGCTGACAGCCTGGCTATAGAAATATAACCTGTTATTCTTTATGATATCTCGTCTATTGATTTGTTTAACGAAATCAAATTAAACTAAGCCTCGTATGACGTCCCAAATCAGTTGGGGCTGGCTCTATTGGAGCTTAACCATTAGGTCCATTATATAGAAATAGAACCTCATAAATAAACTTCCGTCCAAGATTTAGTCTCTTTAAAACCATTGATATCCGCTAACGCCAACTTGTCAGAAGCCCTAGCCGCTTGCTTTCTCTGCCTCTTCCTTCGCCTTACAAAAATATGTCCTTACCTTATCAAAATTGAGTTTCAACTTTCTGTTAAGTTGGTTTCGTAATTCAGTTCATAGAGGTATATGATCCTATTATATTTGCCTTAGCTCAACTTGTACAACTTATGTAATCTCTCTCTCTCTCTCTCTCTCTCTCTCTCTCTCTGCGCGCGCGCGAATGTGTAACTTTGTCTCATACGTTTTTTGTTCTGGACTTCAACAGTTGCTCACTGGTGGTAAAATGGCAACTCCATCAAGTAGGAATAGGAGACATGGTACAGGTAGTAGTGACAATGAGGACATAGTTCTAATAGCCACTGCATTGTTGTTGGATTCTAGTTCTTCCGAAGAAGATGTTCAGCCAATACCTAGAGGTCCGAGACGTCCACAACGTAATTTTGAGGGCGAAGCTTACACAAATTTCTTGTTGAATGGAAATCCCCATACGATGGCTGATTTACTACGTGTAGATAGTTTTACATTTGTATCGTTGGTGGGTCTCATAGTCGAAAGAGGTCACATAGATTGGAATCGTAAGCGTCTGTCAGTGGAAGTGTCACTAGCAATGTTCTTATATATTTGCAGTCTCAACCACCGAATGAGAACAACCGCCGACCGTTTCCAATGTTCGACAGACACTGTTCATCTTCACTTCAAGTATATGGTACGTGCACTTTGCAATGTTGCCCCCCTGGTAATTCACACACCTGATATGAACGAAGTCCCCGCCAAAATTGTCAATGACAGAAGATTCAACCCGTGGTTTGAGGTGAGAATTATCCAATTGATTTCAATATTTTGATAATCTAACCGGGTTTTTGTAACGACCAAAAAGTTTATCTTCTAACCAAATTCATACGTCTACTTTTCCTTCTTCTTTAAATTTGGTTAACTGAAATGTGCTCTTGATGTGGTTTAACTGCTGTATTTTGATGTGGTATCCAAGTTTTTGACGCACAGTACAGTCTCGTCGAATTCTGCTTTTAATTTTCTGTTCTACCTCTAACTTGTTTTATATTTATTTCGTTTTATTTTTCGAACTAAGGTTACATGGTTTTTTCACTCTTACTGTATCAATAATGGTAGGGAAACATATTATTGTGCTTTATATGTGCCAAATGGAATTTTTTTTGTGCAATTTCGAGCATCAGTTGATGTATGAATTTGATATCTACTTATTGTGATTCACATTCTATGTGTCTTTATTTTTTAAATTGTTCATTTTGTTCTTATACGTTTATGGAAATGATAATTATGGAGGTTGAGGATCGTGTTTATGACTTTCTTTGGATCTCCTGCCTGTTGTTCCAGTGGTTCTTCAGTTATAATTGGGAGAAATTGCTTCTCAATTTAAGCTTTTCCTAAATATTTGCCTGAAATTATTAACCAAATTTTTTTTGTAGAACTGTGCTGGGGCAATCGATGGGACACACGTAGATGCTTGGGTGCCGACTTCTCGTGAGGGGCGGTACCGAGGTAGGAAAACAGTGAAAACCTGGAATGTGATGGCAATTTGTTCGTTCGATGGTAAGTTTACTTTTGTGTACCCAGGATGGGAGGGAAGCGCCCATGACTCACGTGTTCTCGCAGCTGCAGTTGCGGATGAGGTCAACAACTTCCCACACCCCCTCGCACGTAAGTGAAAATGAAAACGTACCTTCACTGTTGACAAATGTTTTGCATAAATTACCTTCTCATTGACATAGAATTGTCATTTGTTTAGATAAATTTTATCTCGTTGATGCTGGATACCCTAACACCACTGGATTCCTTGCGCCGTATCGTGGACAACGCTATCACAAGGACGATTTCGATGGCCTCAACACCGTTTACGAGTCTGCCATGGATTTGTTCAACCATAGACATGCTATGTTGAGAAATGCTTTGGTGTTCTAAAGGGTCGGTTCAAAATTCTTAAAGGCATGCCAAATTTTGATGAGATACGACAGCCATTAATTGTGACTGCTTGTTGTGTCGTACACAACTGGGTTATAATGTAGCGTGGTTGGGATGACCAGTTCGAAGAAATGGTGGAGAATGGGGGAAACCCTCCTCAATTTCCTGCAATCCTTCTAGACATGTCCCGTGGGGCTACAGATGGGATGGGTAATGTCCGGGATGGAATTGCTGCTTCAATGTGGGAAGCCTATGTCAATAGCCATTAGGAAATCGCAAGTGCATTTACTAGCTACTACTCAGATCGAATTTTTTTTTCCCTTTTTGGAAGCTGATTTATCAGATGTCAAGTAATGTGATCATCTCTTGTTGTTGAAGCTTAGACTTGTTTTATGGGCCTTTGTCAATTTAGATCTTGATCTACCATTAGGTTACTTCCTACCAAATGACTGATCATAAAGATAATTTTTTGGGAGTGAATTTTTGTAGTTTTATTTTGAGATTAATGCCTTTATATGACTTATATCATGTTGGACCAATGATCCGTGTTAAAAGATCGAACAAAAAGAACTTGACTTCTGTGATTACACTACACTAAAACCCCAACTCAAGCAAAAGTTGTGTTTATGATGTTATCTGGTTGTAGCTCATTTTAGCTCATTCCAATTTCCCATCCATCTCTTGAATAAAATGCTAATCTTACACCAACTGGTGACACCAAAACAAAGAATCCATGCATCTAAGCAAATCTCATTCTACACACGTACTTGTATGATTAGACCTCGATAATGTTGTTGTTCTTCTTCAAGGAAGATATGATCAAAGAACCAATCCATGGGGCTTCAACTACCTTAACAAACTACTTGAGCGACAATCCAGTCAAATGAGGAGCTGCAATTCACCACAATTCAATTCAAATTGCCCCGATTACCGATCCGATCATTATCCTTACCTCAAAAACAACTTACATGAAACTTGCTTGGCGTCTTTCTAACAACCATTGCAAAATATCATAAATTCAGCAAGAGCAAATGACAGATTGAAAGCATAGCCAAACAAGTGACAGATTCAAAGCATAGCCAAACTAATTGCTGCACTTAAAGTATGGTTTCCAGCTGTTAATATCAGGAATTCAGCACTTCAAAACACAGTTACAGCAGTTAAAGAAGCCGATCCAAAAAATTACAGCAGCCGCATAAGTTGTTTCTTACTTAAAACCTGCGATTTCAGTTCCTAATAGTGTAGTTTGAGCACTTAAAAACACATTTCCAGCAACTAACAATTACAACTCCTACAATTTACACATAAAACTAGTTGAGTACCAAATATTACATGCCAATATCAAGTTTTGCAAAAAGGAAAACATAGCGTCGAATCGGAGCAAAGTCACCCCAAATTCATTAGCCAACCCATCCTGGCAGCCGGGTGCATACACAACCATATCTGCCTCACATCAGCACTCATCCTAAACATCTCCGATGCTTTAAGGTATATGGTCGGCGGGATATAGTTAACGAACTCATTTAGGAGGTCCATGGCGGTTGGTATGCTGTAACGGTCGTCATTGGACTGTTGATCTTGGGCTCCCTCACCTTGAAGCTGTTAGGTACGCAACTCAAGGTAATTGCCCAATATTTCGAACAGCTCACTTTTCTTCGTTTTTTCAGCAGCCTTACTGTCACACTCCTGTGACTTTCTCTTGCGGGACCCCGAGGACGCACCAACTTGGCCTTGTGATAAGGACATGCGCATATCATGTTCGTCATCCGACTCGGGCGCCCCTCGACTGGACGCCCTATTAAGTTCTCTGGTGGCCACGGAGTTACTGTAAAGTTCTCGTAGGAGCTCAAAATGGGGAAGGCCTTTGTCTCTGAACTTGGCAGCGTCGGGGTTTCTCTACAGTTAGAAAAGGAGTGAAAATTTAATATTTATTCAATCAAGTGATTGGACTCAGCTACTTAATGTCCAACTGCAATCAAGCTGTATGGAACACAAGTAGAAAGAACTACATAAAGCCACAAATACAGTAGTGGTGGAAACAAATGAAAAGATTAAGCATCCATACAGAAACCAATCAATCGCTGAGAATCCTTCGCTATTTTGGAAGTATGAGAGTTTAATTAGCTGTTTCAGAAGCATCCGTAATTTAGACACCAATCGACATGTGAAGGGGCCCCCAGGTTGATGCTGGACAAGTTCCATGAAACATGAAGCGGGTAAAAGAATGATCATTTTACATTAAGTTTTGTAGTCATGGCTGATTGCTCAATGTAAACGAGCATCATTAACTGAAAATTTTGAAATTCAGAGCTTTGTTTCGATATGTAGTGGAAACTATAACAGTACGATTGTGTAAGCTATTCCATGAGGACACTTCACCTAATAATGTTCTTGGCACCCCCTAAAATTTTGCATTTATGCAGCAATGTTGTGGACCCTAGCAAGGAATCAACATTTCATTCGCTAGATCATGCTTCATATATAGGCCTCCAATGTGATCACCTTGTTAACTATCAGATAATTTCTGGGTTTTAGAGACTAATATACTAAAATTTTACTCTTTATCTTGAAAGAAGTAAGAAATTTTGAGCTCAAGTGTACACAACGCTAAACAAATATTATTGAAATTTTGAGCTCAAGTGTACACAACGCTAAACAAATATTATTGAAATTTAGCTCCTAAGTGTAAGTAACTCTAAAGACATATGATTCAAATTTCAAGAAAAAGAACTGTAGCAGGCTCTCATTACCATGGTTTTGCACTTTTTTGGGGGTCCAACGGTCCATCGTCGGTTTAGGATGCATTAGAAAAGAGAGTAGATAAAGACTGAGTCGTATAAATGTCAAGTTCTTGTAATATAAGCTTGACATACAGATTTTCCAGACGAATACGTCACACTGATACGTACCTCAATAATATCTTCCCAAACTTCATCTGGCGCGGTGACGGTGCCCAATTCCTCGTCCCACCCGAATCCTGTTTTTTTTTTATCAAATCAGTGAATTTGCTGAACAAGTGCTTCATCCGTTTATTTTTCCCCTTCCACCTTCTTTTGGTGTACCTCCTAGTGCCTGTCCGTTTAGCAACATCATCTACAATTCTATTCCAATTTGATTCTTGGAACGGGACCTTTTTCACGGAATTTGGACCCAAACTTCTGTTTTGCTCCTCCAACATTGCAAGTATGAATTCCCTGGTGTGGTTTTCAGGTCACTTCCTTAAATCGTCATAGTCCTCCTCCATTGGACTCGGAATCGATGGGGTGCAAGAATTCTGAGACGAGGTTGGAGATGATGCGAGCTTCCTCTTCTGTTTTGGTGCAACGCGCGCAGGTGTCGAAGGGGTGAAGTGCTGACCTGTACCCACAAGAATAAGTAACAACTTTTTAGTTAGTTCCCACCAAGAGTCCAGTTCAAGTTAATGTTATCCTATCCAATAAGAAACTAACAAACTATACCTTTTCATAGTACAAGGTAACCAGAAAGAACCTTAATCAAGTAAAGTATCCTAATACAACTGAAATATCTTCACTTCAATGGGACTCCCACAATGAGAAAAACACCACCACCAGACTCACAGTGACAGCAATCTAGCCAAAGTGTAACATCCAGTTGATTCACAGAGGTAGAAATCACTCACTCATAAGGATCAACACCAAGAGATCACATAATAACTTTTCATAAATAGTAGCAGTAGCAGAAAAAACATAGAAACACAGTGGCAGCAATCAATTCCCAGGAAATTAGGTGAAACATAGAGACAATAGCAGAAGTCTAGCGGTTTTACATCCAAATGCAACACAAAGGCAGCATTTAATCATCCAGAAAAACATCACCAACAGATCATAAAAGGCATGAAATTAGAGGAGCACAAAGGCAACAAACGACAGACTTATGCTTGAAACTGTTAGTAATCGACATTTAATCAACGGGTATTTGTAATCTTAACGTGGGGAGATTAATAAGTATTTAATAACGTGGAGCTCGAAATATAATCGAGATAAAGATGGGAGTGCAATTATAATTCTTTAGTGGTGTGAATTATAATTTGTGAAATAAGAATAGAATCCGGGTGGGATTAGGTTTTCTTATTTACACAAGGAGCCCAGATTTATTTCTCCTCAGGTCCCTGCTCTAGCCCTATAAATATATCGTTATGTTCTCTAGGTCATACAACAGTCATTCAGAAAATTAGAATAGAGGCTGTGAGAGAGAACAAAGAGATCACGTAGAAGTCCACACTTGGCTACATGATCGAGATATAAGGGAATATGGCAGAAGATCATGAGGTACTGTCGAGCAAAGCTTGTTGCATATAGTAATTAGGTCTGTCAAGTTCTAAAATAAACAAGTCAACCAGCGTTCGTGTCTACGGATAAGAGGTAAACCCTAATTCCGCCTTGTAGGGTTTGTGTTTATTTCTGTTGTGTAATCTGTACGCGTAATTACTGGGTTCTGGGATTCGTTTCCCAACAGCGGTATCAGAGCGGGCTGTAATCATGCGTATGGATTAAGCAAGCCATGTTGTCCGTAGAACATAGATATAGAACTGTGCTAACCGTTGTTTTGCAGAGTTCTAGTTTGTTCTAACGTCTGTTTTGCAGAATCGATTATCCCACTATTATGGTCATGCATGTTTTGATTGTGTGATTGGATCCCACGCTTTGTAATTGTTTTATGCGTGGTTACTATTACTGTTTTTTGATTACAAGTTTAGTTTTGTAATCTGTAATAGTAGTATGTGGGAGGTATAAGTTTTTGATGTAATCTTTATTTCTTTAGTTGTATCGTTTTAGATATATAGATCTGTTGTAAGATTACAGATTCTGTAATGGGGCATAAGATATGGAGAAAACAATCTTTTTTGACAAGAAGATAAGTTTTGTCAAGAAAAAAGAATGTTTGGCTCGCAGCAGAATTTTTCCAGATTTTTAGGGTCAAATTGCAAGGCTGTTTTGACCCAGTAAACATCGGAATTGAAAATTCTGTTCTTCACAGAAGTTGTAGATAATTGAATTTCAAATCCAACCCAATTGGAATCAGTTCAATCGGAGTTCGGATGAGGGAGAAAAGTCCAAAATACTGAAGGCTGTGCAGTTTACTCGGGAAAATTTTCAGATCCGATTTTTCTTGCCTAAGTATGGTTGGATTTTGATTTCCTGGATTGATTCAAAGTATCTAAGTCTTCTACGTATGTATTGCTCAAAGATTTCAAGTTTGGAAAGGATTCCTTATTGCTTAAGGATTTCAAGACTCGAAGGATTCCTAACTGCTTAAAGATTTCAAGACTGGAAGGATTCCTTATTGCTCAAGGATTGCATCTTTGACCATAATAGTTAGGATACATATTATTAATGTTTCCTTTTTATGAATATTTGTATATTCATCTTGTTTGCATGTGTGATAGTTTACCATATTTGGACAACATGGTAATATTTGGCTTTTGACCTAGATCACGTTCTTTGCAAACATGTTAATTTTGATAACCCTCACAAATTTTTTAAATTACTAAGTGGGAGAGGGAGTTTATTTTGTATAAATCCCATGGTCTCCATTACTAGTATGCAGATGATATAATTAAGTTTTGTGTGTTGATTTTAGTGCCTTCCTCCCCATCGGACGAAATTAATTATGGCATCATCGGTACTTACTTCCTTAGAGGATAGCTCCAAGATAATTGTTGTGTGGACTACTCCTCCATCTGGGGTAATTCATTACGGAACAATGGATCTTGAAGTTAGGTAATGGTATACACTTAGCTATAAATAACAAGTATCCTCTCCATCTGAGTCACTGCTTTTATTTATAGGACCGAAGCAAATTAGCTATTTAATTTTATTGGGCGCGGTTTAGTGTCTAGATAGTAAAATTAAAAGGTTGTGCCTATCTACACGAATGATGAAGAGTAGTGGACCTACCCATCGAGGCATACTCTTCACGGTGTGTAGGGTTGCTAATGTTTTTCTTTTAATAGACTGGTTGAGGGAACCAATTTAATAGAAATACAAAAAGTTTTAATTACCCTTCATAATTGTTGTTATGTGATTCTCAGATTCAAAAAATGGACTTTTTCAATCCACTTGATGACATTGTCAAACAAATTTACTGGTCTTAATTATATTGACTAGAAAAGGATATGGATATTGTGTCGACTGCTTAAGGGACCAAATTTGTGTTCTCTGAGGTATGCTCTATCAAACCCACTGAAATTGCAACAGAATCTGAAATCTACTATATAAGGATTGGGTTACAACTGATGAGATGGCGCGGTGTTACATTTTAGCTTCTATGTCGAATGTATTGCAACATCAGCATCAGTTTTTTTAAAACTGCCTATGACATGATGCATAACCTAAAATAAAGGTTTGGGGTGCAGCTAGACAAGTTGCAATGTGGGATTTTGGGAATATAACCATTGGTGAAGGAACCCTAGTAAGGGGATTATGTTCTGAAGATAATAGGTCTTCTGAATGAAGTAGAAATCCCAGGAGCTGAAATCAATGGGGAAACCCAGGTTGATGTTGTGCTCCAGTTGCTTACCAAGTTTTTTCAGCAGTTCCGCCTGAATTACAATATGAACAAAATGCATTATTATTTGACGAAACTGCTGAAAGAAAGTTAAAATTAGCCAAGGGTCTTTTGGTTAATAATAGACAACTGTGAGTGTAGTTGAAGAGGTTTCTACTTCTTAGCCGGAAGGCAACAAGAAGCAGGAAAAGGTTCAACAACAAGCCACGGTTCCTCAGACAGTTTATGAGCTTGGAGGGAGAGTGAAAAAGTCTAACGGCAAGTGTTTTCACTATAAGCAGAAAGGACACTAGAAGAAGGTTATCCGAATTTTCTCAATAAATTGAATAATCAACGAATTTTTTTTCCACTAGTAGTTGAATCATGTTTAGCGGTGTTAACTACTAGTACCTGGTGTGTAGATACGGGTGCCACTAATCATGTTTGCAATTCATTGCAAAGGTTCCAGGAAACCATGAGACTTAGTGATGAAGAGATTTATCTACATATGGGAAGTGCTACAAAAGTAGCAGCAGTTGCAGTAGGCGTTTAATTTCAAGAGATTGTCTTTATGATCATTGAATTAGGAGAAATTTAGTTTCGGTTTCTAATTTGGTTGTAAATGGATATTTGGTTTATTTTTAATAACTCTGTGGTTATTAAGTTAAATAAACATTTTATCTGTTATGGTTCATTAGATGACAATCTCTACGTTATTAATGATATCGTTCCTACAATGCAACTAAATGAATTGAATAACACTAATAGATTGCCATATAAGAGAAATGAGCCTTATAAGTTGAACCAAACGTATCTTTGGCACTTACGCCTAGGTCATATTAATCTAAACAGAATTTCTAGACTGGTTAGAAATGGATCTTTGGGTTCATTATAACTGGAAGCACTTCCAGTCTGTGAATCCTGTTTGGAAGGTAAAATGACCAAGATGTCCTTTTTCAGGAAAAAGGGAGAGTCAATGAAACGTTGAAATTGGTTCACTTTGATCTGTGTGTACCTATGAACATCTGGGGTAGAGGTGATTTTGAGTATTTCAATACTTTTATTGATGATTACTCAAGATATGGTTACATTTATTTGATACACCGTAAGTCCGAATGCTTTGAGAAATTCAAGGAGCATAGACCGGAAACGGGAAAGCGTTTGGATAAATGTATCAAGACACTGCGATCTCATCGTGGTAGCGAATACCTCTTGGAAGTATTTAGGAACTAGTGGCAGCAGAAGGGATTACATCCCAGTTGTCTGCGCTAGGTATGCCACTACATAATGGTGTAGCAGAAAGAAGGAAAAGACTCTTATGGATATGGTGAGATCAGTGATGACTTATTCAAATGAACTAAATTTGTTTTGGGGACATGCACTAGAAACAATAGCGTACATTCTTAACTTGGTACCATTTAAGCTAGTACCAACTGCACCCACAGAACTGTAGACTAGGAGCAAAACTAGTCTATGGCATGTTCAAAATTGGGGTAGTCCAGCACATGTGCTAAAAGGGAAAGCAAATAAATTGGAATTAAGGACAAATGTTTGTTTTGGTGGGGTACCCTAGAGGAACGAAAGTTGCTCTATTTTATAGTCCTAAGGATCATAAAGTCATTGTTAGCACCAATGCTTGATACTTAGAAGAAGACTATGTCATAGATCACAAGCCCAATAGTTAGATTGTTCTAGAAGTATTGAGAGAATATAGACCAGCACAGACTTCTTCAACACCAATAGTACAAGAGGCTACATCACATGAAATTGTTGTTAACACACCAGTACCTTGTCGTAGTGGGAGGGTTATTGTTTCACCCAATCGGTATACGTTGTTGGGAGAATCTTGTGATTTGATCCCTGATGAACAACATGCCGATCCCTTTAACTACAATGAGGCATTACAAGATAAAGATGCGGAACTTTGGCAAAAGGCTATGAATTCAGAGATGGAGTCTATGTACTCAAATCAAGTCTGAGATCTTATAGAACCACCTGAAGGGATAAAACCCGTCGGAGGCAAGTGGATTTATAAGAAGAAGAGAGGAGCAGACGGGAAGGTTGAAACCTATAAAGCTAGGCTTGTTGCGAAAGGTTATACTCAAAACGAAGGGATCGATTATGAGGAAACGTTTTCGCCGGTAGCCATGCTTAAGTCCATCCGGATTCTCTTGTCCATTGCGGCTCATCTCGATTATGAGATTTGGCAAATGGATGTGAAGACTGCATTCCTTAATGGCAATCTGGATGAATGCATCTACATGATGCAAGCAGATGGATCCATAGCAAAAGGTCAAGAGCACATGTTGTGCAAGCTTAAGAAGTCTATTTATGGACTTAAGCAAGCATCTAGGTCTTGGAACATCCGTTTTGATCAAGCAATCAAGTCTTTTGGTTTTGATCAGTGTCCGGATGAGTCGTGTGTGTATGAGAAGCGCAATGGAAATGTGGTGGTGTTTGTATTGCTATATATGGATGATATCTTGCTCATCGGAAACGATGTCAGAGTGTTATCTTTGGTATAGTTGTGGTTATCTAGCCAGTTCGATATGAAGAATTTAGGAGTAGCCGGTCACATCCTTGGGATTAAATTTTTGCGAGATCAAGCAAAGGATGTTGGGCTTCTCAAGCTTCCTATATCGATGCGATCCTTACCCATTTTAGCATGCAGGATTCCGAGAAAGGATTGCTTCCTTTCAGACACGGAGTCAATCTATCCAAGGATTAGTGTCTTAAGACATTTGAGGAGATGGAGAAAATGAAGGGAGTTCCTAATGCTTCAGCAATAGGAAGCCTCATGTATGCTATACTGTGAACTAGACTTGATATTTGTTTTGCTGTCGGCATAGTTAGCAGATTTCAGTCTAACCTTGTACAAGAAGATTGGACTGGTATAAAATGTATACTCAAGTATCTGAAAAGAACTAAGGATTATACGTTGGTGTACCAGTCAGACAGTCTAGTGCCTTGTGGGTACACAAAGTCAGATTTTATATCAAATAAGAGTTCCAGAAAGTCAACATCGAGATATGTGTTTTCCCTAGGAGGTGAAGCCATGAGTTGGAGGAGGAGCAATCATGTATTGCTGATTCCACCATGGAGGCCGAGTATGTGGCAGCTTCTGAAGCAGCCAAGAAGCCGTTTGGCTCAAGAACTTCTTGATGGATCTAGAAGTGGTACTTTCGATACAGTTAACAATTTCAATCTATTGTGACAATAGTAGTGCAGTTGCTAACTCAAAGGAGCCAAAGATTCATAAGAAGGGAGAACACATCGAGTGTAAGTATCACCTGATTCGAGCGATCGTATAGAAAGGTGATGTAGCTGTGACCAAGATTGCATCAGCAAACAACCTAGCAGATCCTTTTACAATGGCTTACGTGCCAAGACTTTTGATAGTCACGTAAAGGGCATGGAAGTGAGATGCGTGGCAGCATGGTTTTGAGTCTAAGTGGGAGATTGTTTAAAACTTATACTAAAAGCCATGCTTTTATGTAATGGATTAATATTTAATTAGTTAATTATTAATCAGTTTTATCCCTTTTTGATGAGAATCTATTATGGGCAATGTTTGCATGATATATTTGTATATTGTGCATGTGTCTTTTATTCTACATAGTAGATGATCCAGTGTGTAGAGTACGGCTTACACACAGAAGATTGGATCATCGGTTCTTGTGGAATATAAGTTTTGGTTCACAATCTTAGATGGAATTTGACACACCATCAGTAGGATTGTAGTACAATGTTTTAGTAGGTTTGTCTTGACTACAGGGAACGGTTCTAGTTCCGACTCATTGTGCTAGTACATTTTTGTGTGTATTGAACAGGACCACTTTAAGGTAATTGTATTAGTACTGACATTTTAAGACATTTAGAACCTTATAGTTATTAAGAATACTTATGCTCTTAATCTGGATATAATTAATACATATATACATTTAATGTTGTTGACTTTGATTCATTATAAAGTGAGATCTTTTTTCACGGTCAATAGTCTTGGTGAGTTGGGTCACAACATTATATGCATGAAATATATGGATATTAATTATTGATAGAATCCACGTCTCGTTAGAGATTGATGATACCCCCTTGAGTAAACTTATAAGTTTCGGTTATGTCAAACCCTGCAGGTGGATATTTGTATCCGACATATCGAATAAGTTAAGTGGTTAGTCTCAAGGTGTTTTATAAGATGTTGATTAGTGGGAGATTGTTAGTAATCGACATTTAATCAACGGGTATTTGTAATCTTAACGTGGGGAGATTAATAAGTATTTAATAACGTGGAGCTCGAAATATAATCGAGATAAAGATGGGAGTGCAATTATAATTCTTTAGTGGTGTGAATTATAATTTGTGAAATAAGAATAGAATCCGGGTGGGATTAGGTTTTCTTATTTACACAAGGAGCCCAGATTTATTTCTCCTCAGGTCCCTGCTCTAGCCCTATAAATATATCGTTATGTTCTCTAGGTCATACAACAGTCATTCAGAAAATTAGAATAGAGGCTGTGAGAGAGAACAAAGAGATCACGTAGAAGTCCACACTTGGCTACATGATCGAGATATAAGGGAATATGGCAGAAGATCATGAGGTACTGTCGAGCAAAGCTTGTTGCATACAGTAATTAGGTCTGTCAAGTTCTAAAATAAACAAGTCAACCAGCGTTCGTGTCTACGGATAATAGGTAAACCCTAATTCCGCCTTGTAGGGTTTGTGTTTATTTCTGTTGTGTAATCTGTACACGTAATTACTGGGTTCTGGGATTCGTTTCCCAACAGAAACTACCACTACAACAATTTTCCCCATTGCCGACTAAAATTTTAGTCGGAAAATGTCGTAATTTAGTCGGCAATAGTAATTTCCGACCAAAAATTTAGTCGGCCCGTTTGGTCGACGGAATGAGGTAGGAGATTGTAATTTCCGACCAAAACAAGTTTGGTCGGAAAAAGTTTTGTTTTTACCGACTAAATATTTAGTCGGTGAATGTTTATTTTTCTCCGACTAAATATTTGGTCGGTGAATGTTTATTTTTCTCCGACTAAATATTTAGTCGGTGAATATTTAATATTTCTCCGACTAAATATTTGGTCGGTGAAATATTTATTTTTCTCCGACTAAATATTTGGTCGGTGAATATTTAATATTTCTCCGACTAAATATTTGGTCGGAAAAAGTTTTGTTTTTACCGACTAAATATTTAGTCGGTGAAATATTTATTTTTCTCCGACTAAATATTTGGTCGGTGAATATTTTTTTATCTGCGACTTAAATTATTTGGTCGGTGAATATTTTTTTATCTCCGACTAGATTATTTGGTAGGTGAAATTATTTTCTTCTCCAACTAATAATTTATTTGGTAAATGATTTTTTTTTTTTTGCAATCTTAATCCGAGCTCGTATTGAATCGTTAAATTTGTCAAACTTGGTTTCTAACCATCGATTATATCAAGCAACCAATCGCCATCCAACTCTTATCCATTTTTTAAGACCTATAAATATCTTACAGGTTATACAAGTAAATGTATAAGAAGTTGGGCAATGAGATACAACTTTCAAAGCACATAGATAAAAAAAAAAAAAAGGCATAATTTCTTACATAAGACACGAACAACAATCAGTTTTAGGCATCAAAACACCCAGCTTTAGCACGGACAGTTGGTATTCAACATGCTCTACTTAGTTCATGCACCTAATACCCTTTCCTAACATTCTAAAGCCATTATCCTGTGTTAACCATTATCCCCAATTTGGCTAGCCATTAAAGTCTTCCCTGTACCAGGAGGCCCATAAAGAAGTTTTCCCTTCACATGCTTGATACCTAACCTGAAACAAAAATTTGTTTCCATGACAAAAACACGTTACTAACTGTGTTGATTATGTATAAAAAAGAAAGGTTGGATAATCATGAAATTATAGATGAGAAAACATTACTTATTAGTCACATGTAGCGGAGAAACTCTCGAGGCGAAAGCTCTTCGAAATATATCTGCAAGCCCTCTGCACTTAAACCACCTATATCTAGTGATTCAAGATTAAACTCTTTCTGCCTAAAGATGTTGCTGCTAGCAGATTCACGCTGGTTGACAATCTGCGGGAAAAGTCGGTCGAGTATAATGAAGCGGTACATTTTTTTGTCTAAGATATTTCAAAGCAAACATTGCGGACAAAAAAAGAAAAAAAAAAAAGAGAAGGGGGGTAGATAATTGTTTCAAGCACACAAGCACGAGCAAGCACACAAGCACGAGCAAGCACATTATTCTAGTCTGGGGTAGATAATTGTTTCAATTAAAAAAAGCCTATACAAAATTGGTTATAACAACTGATTCGAAACACATGGAGTGGGACATCAAAATGTTCATACGCATCACTTAATTATTCATGTGCTCAACTTGAATGAGGGTCAGTGAAGAGAAAGAAAGATAGGCTGCCATGGTGGCCTCTTTATTCCTAGACATTTTCAGTCTAGCTAATCAGTTTTTTATAATGCAACAAAGGTTTTATCCGACAAAACATGTTCAAACCTTAGAGCAAACTCCATAGTTACCCTAACTCGAGAATCCGGACCAGATTCTTTACCTCGCATTGAACCAAAATAAGGAAACCAAGAACAACATAAGTCAATTATCCCATGTACTGATTAAGGAGTCCGCAGTATAGCAAAAGGTATGATTTTCAATGTTTGCAGATTTAAAGCTTAGACGAGCACCAAAATGAAATATACACTTTTTTAATGCTAATCTTTACCAAAACTGAGGTTCTTAGGAAAAACCCCAAAATTGAATCATGTTCTGCCTAAATCCAGCCTAAGGAGTCTCAAGTGAGAGATCAAGAGAGAAACCGTATTCATTAAAGAATCCAAAGGTGAGCAATGTGTATCAATTCGTAAATCAATTCTTCACATACTCCCCTTATGAACTGACATACTCAATATCTCAAAGAAAAGATGAACGAAAAGCAGAGGCTATCAACATTCATCTAGTGAAATGAAAGAATACAAATTACTAAACAAATTAAGAATACAAATCACCTTCGGTTTCAGACCTTTCACCAAGGAGTTTCATATAAGATCCCCAAAGGACACACTCAAAAATCGAAGAAAAAACACAATTTAGAACCGACATGAACCACACCATGAACGCTTAGTTAATTCAATTCAGTATATGAGATCATTCAATTCAGTTCAAGCCACTGTCCAAAGTCCCATCACAAACCAAGTAAACAATCAGTTAATTCAATTCCATATGTAGGAGGCATTTTGACAAACACATTGAATGCAATAAACAAACAATCAGTTTTGCAAAATAAAATCTACAGGAACTATTGGCACTTGCAAAATAAATGGGACTCACCCGTTAAACATCAGTTAGTTGTCCTGACTTGATACCATCTTCGACGTGTTCCCCAACTATAACCAAATCGACGACATACAAAATAAAAGGTACTCGCCGGTGCTTTTTTCGTCCGAAGTGATTGAAACCCTTTAATAAACTTATGTGAAGTCACTGTCAAAATAGAAGAAGAACTTGAACATACAAAAATCGGACGGTTACCTGGGGCGTGCCGTGGAAAACGATCGAGTAGCTCAAGAATCGGACTGGTTTTGGCCGTGAGAGGAGGACTGAGATTTGGCGTGAGAGCATACTTTCTAGAGCAGACTGAATTTTGGTGGGAGAGCATAGCAAAATGAGTATTGGGCGTGAGAGAGAAAAGTTAGGGTTTTTAAGTTTGGGGGAACCGATCGCGGGAAAGCAATTTGGTTTTGGCGGTGTAAAACTTGTGAAAAAATTTCAATAAATTTGAACAGCAGCAACTCGGTATAAACTAGCCCACCAATTTTATGAAGGGGTCCTTGACTCCTTGTGGCAACTTTTTCCCATCCTTTTGATACCAGCTAATAGTTGTGTGGGGTCTATTTTAGAGTCTCGCACAAATGATCCGAGCCGTTCAATAATCTTTAAATGATTATTTCATTGAGATCCTAAAACAATAGCTCAATCGAATACTTGCAACTAATTAATCCAGTCTTTTAGTTTTTCTTTTTATTTTGGACACAAATTCCATAATAAAATTGCCGTAAAATTGTATTACTCGAGGGTCGTCAGAATATTTTTCTTCAAATCGGAACCGTCTACGTTTTACATGGTAGTGATTATACGCTCCATGCAAAAAATGAAGTAAATTAATTATCATCAGGTACTTGATCGAAGGAGAGAAATTTTTGGTTTACAATGAATCAACATCCCGATGAAAGGACTTTCAATACCCGATAGACTTCAAATTTGGCGAGATTGATTAAAACAACAAGACAAACAAAGTGAACGGTTTGGATCGTCATAATTGTGTTGCGATCGTGTGGCTAGTGTGCATTATTCTATAGCATAATAGCTTGGTTCATAACTAAGTATGTTCAATGTATAACATTGAATGGTGGATACTAGTTCGTTTTCTTGAATGTTTGATCTAAACCGATACGATTTAACATCTTAACAATTCTATCATTCTCCCCGAAATTGATGATCATCCGATGTTGGTAACCACACGATCGGAACACATTCAGTGATTCCAGTGGCATTTGAACACTATAATGCACCAACTAAAGACCATCTAATCTATTTATTGAAAATCTGAACCGGCAGATGTGTGTTTAAAACGTGTTTAAAACGTGTTTTTATGAAAACCTACTCCGATCAAGCCCTTTTGGGTAGTATTGTTTGCCAAATCCTCGCGTAGGACCTTGAAAACACATTTTAAACATATCTAACGGTTCCGATCGTCGAAATTTGGTCCAGAAAGTGGAGGTTCAGGTCCATTATTATTCGGGACGTACAAAGTAGAAACAAGAAAGGAATCGACTTTAGTTTCTATAATCGGATTTAATGAAAAAAATTCTATAATTTCTATAATTTAACTTCTAATAATTTCTATAATCTAATTTAATAAAAGAATTTAATTCCTATAATTTGAAATTTCTATCATTTTTTTTAAAAATCAAATTGTAACGTTTTCTTTCTTTTTTTGTCCAACTCCCTCCCTAGCTCCCTCCCTCCCTCCCTCCCACTATCTCTCTCTCTCTCTCTCTCTCTCTCTCTCTCTCTCTCTCTCTAAATTTTATTTTATTTTTTTAATTTGTAATTTTTTTATTTTTTTATTTTTTTCTTTCTCTCTCTCTCTCTCTCTCCCTAAATTTTATTTTATTTTTTTAATTTGTAATTTTTTTATTTTTTTTCTCTCTCCCTAAAGTCACAGTGAATGAGAGCTTTGGGGGTAATTTTAGGGCCGGTTCTTTTTGGGTTTACAGTAGTGCCCGTGTGTGGGAGTCTGGAGAGTCTTTCTTTTTTCTTTTTCGTTTTATTATCATTTTGTTAAAAAAATGAATTGCCGACTAAATATTTAGTCGGAAAATATAAAAGCTTATTTATTTATTCCCCGACTAAAAAAATTTTAGTCGGCAAATTAGAGATAATTTCCGACTAAATAGTTGGTCGGAAAATAAAAAATGAATTGCCGACTAAATATTTAGTCGGAAAATATAAAAATGAATTGCCGACTAAATATTTAGTCGGAAAAAAAATGAATTGCCGACTAAATATTTAGTCGGAAAACATAAAAGCTTATTTATTTATTTTTTGTTCAAACTCTCCTCTCTCTCTCTCTCTCTCTCTCTCTCTCTCTCTCTCTCTCTCTCTCTAAAAATAAAAAATAGTAACTTATTTTTCCCTTTTGCTTTTTTTTTTTTAAAATTATGTTGTTCGTGACTTGACTTAAATTTATATATATATTTTCACCAAACGAAATTGATATTTTTTTTCCAAAATCTTTATTAGATAAAAGGCAATGTATATGGTATACATTTTTTTCTCATCTTTGAATTTTTATTCAAACTTTATTAACTATATAAAATATTTTACAAGCTTATTTTCTTTTTTTTTGTTCAATTTCTCTTTGACTCTCTCTCTTTCAAAAAAAAAAAAAAACGAATAAAAAGAAATGTAACTTCTTTTTTGTTCATGAATGATGAATCATGACTTCATTTTTATTTTTTAACTTTACATAAATATATAATTCACTTACACAAGCAAAAAATAAATTCCCGCCGAAATTTTCGCGAAATTTTTGGAAATCGTTGAATTGGTGGAAAACTATTATTCCCCGACTAAAAAAATTTTAGTCGGCAAATTAGAGATAATTTCCGACTAAATAGTTGGTCGGAAAATAAAAATGAATTGCCGACTAAATATTTAGTCGGAAAATATAAAAATGAATTGCCGACAAAATATTTAGTCGGAAAAAAAAGAATTGCCGACTAAATATTTAGTCGGAAAAAAAATGAATTGCCGACTAAATATTTAGTCGGAAAATATAAAAGCTTATTTATTTATTTTTTGTTCAAACTCTCCTCTCTCTCTCTCTCTCTCTCTCTCTCTCTAAAAATAAAAAATAAAAAATTGTAACTTATTTTTCCCTTTTGGTTTTTTTTTTTAAATTATGTTGTTCGTGACTTGACTTCAATTTATATATATATATATTTTCACCAAACGAAATTGATTTTTTTTTTCCAAAATCTTTATTAGATAAAAGGCAATGTATATGGTATACATTTTTTTTTCATCTTTGAATTTTTATTCAAACTTTATTAACCATATAAAATATTTTACAAGCTTATTTTCTTTTTTTTTTTGTTCAATTTCTTTTTGACTCTCTCTCTTTCAAAAAAAAAAAAAACGAATAAAAAGAATTGTAACTTCTTTTTTTGTTCATGAATGATGAATCATGACTTCATTTTTATTTTTTAACTTTACATAAATATATAATTCACTTACACAAGCAAAAAATAAATTCCCGCCGAAATTTTCGCGAAATTTTTGGAAATCGTTGAATTGGTGGAAAACTATTATTCCCCGACTAAAAAAATTTTAGTCGGCAAATTAGAGATAATTTCCGACTAAATAGTTGGTCGGAAAATAAAAAATGAATTGCCGACTAAATATTTAGTCGGAAAATATAAAAATGAATTGCCGACTAAATATTTAGTCGGAAAAAAAATGAATTGCCGACTAAATATTTAGTCGGAAAATATAAAAGCTTATTTATTTATTTTTTGTTCAAACTCTCCTCTCTCTCTCTCTCTCCCTCTCTCTCTCTCTCTAAAAATAAAAAATAGTAACTTATTTTTCCCTTTTGCTTTTTTTTTTTAAAATTATGTTGTTCGTGACTTGACTTAAATTTATATATATATTTTCACCAAACGAAATTGATATTTTTTTTCCAAAATCTTTATTAGATAAAAGGCAATGTATATGGTATACATTTTTTTTTCATCTTTGAATTTTTATTCAAACTTTATTAACCATATAAAATATTTTACAAGCTTATTTTCTTTTTTTTTGTTCAATTTCTCTTTGACTCTCTCTCTTTCAAAAAAAAAAAAAAACGAATAAAAAGAAATGTAACTTCTTTTTTTGTTCATGAATGATGAATCATGACTTCATTTTTATTTTTTAACTTTACATAAATATATAATTCACTTACACAAGCAGAAAATAAATTCCCGCCGAAATTTTCGCGAAATTTTTGGAAATCGTTGAATTGGTGGAAAACTATTATTCCCCGACTAAAAAAATTTAGTCGGCAAATTAGAGATAATTTCCAACTAAATAGTTGGTCGGAAAATAAAAAATGAATTGCCGACTAAATATTTAGTCGGAAAATATAAAAATGAATTGCCGACTAAATATTTAGTCGGAAAAAAAATGAATTGCCGACTAAATATTTAGTCGGAAAAAAAAATGAATTGCCGACTAAATATTTAGTTGGAAAATATAAGAAACACCGACTAAAGTCATTTTAGTCGGCCAAACCTTTGAATATTTTCCGACCAAAAAAAATTTAGTCGGTGATTATACTAATTTCCGACTAAAATTATTTAGTCGGAAATTTATGTGATATTTGCCGACCAAAGTTTATTTAGTCGTTGAATGAACAACAATTTCCGACTAAACATTATTTAGTCGGCGATTTTAGTCGGGAATGGTGTAAATTGTTGTAGTGTACCTACTAGCCCTATAATTTCACTCTCTTTTGTTTTCCCTTCCTTTCAATTCTTTCTGAAGTTCTAAACACAAGTGTGCTTGTTATGCTCCTAAATTATCTACTTGAATATAGAGGCAGTGTTATTCTATTTATAAGTTCAGAGACACGACAATGGGTTAACCCTGTCGAAAACTTTGTTTTGTCACCTCGTGTCTGTTTATCAAAGTTGTACAAACTTTTTCGCCCCTTTTGTTGTTCGGTCCTGGATCGAGGGCTATTAATATACTGTCATGTATATTTTTTGATAACTTTAAATGTAAAAAGTATTGAAAAATACTATTTGCTGTATTCTTTGGTGAATGATTGAGATATTTTTGTAGCCCCTTTGGACTGGCTTTTCTCTTTTGAGCACGTCTTGTCGTTATAAACATGCATTTACATGAGCGATGAGATGCAAAGGATGGTAGTGGATACGAATCTTCAAATGGACAACCCCATCGACGTTTCATCATATGGTATAAACAGGACAGAAGTGTTACTCGAGACGGGTACTGCAATACTATCAAGTGTGGAAGACACACCTATGCAACCAGAAGTAGCTGCTATATATGAAGCATGGCAAAATTAAAATTGATGCTCAACAAATTGTAAATATCCCTCTCTGAAAACCTTAGCCCTAAAAAACAAATTCAAAGCCAAGCAAACAAAAAAGTGTACAATAAAATGGCATTTTCAGAATCAAGCAACAATTCTTTTCAAAGTTCTCTATCTTCATTTTTAGATTAACTTCTTTCTTTTCATCCTCTGAAATGGAGAAAAATAGAGGATGTTGGTTTGTAGATGCTCTTGTTTTTAGTAAATCTTTTCCCCTATTTCAGAAACCCTAAACCTTAAAATTTATCTTGTTAGTTTTGGTTCTATCCAAAGTGGTAAACAAAAAGATTATTGTTAAAACACATTTACTCCGGACGTCTGCCACACACAAAGGATGAACACCAGACCTAAGGATTCACTGGTAATCACAATCTCAACCTTAAATCAGTACATTATGTTGACAAATGTAGTTTGATCTCAAACAAAGAGTATAAAGGCCACCTAATTAATGTCATGAGAGAAACCTTACCTCAACATACACGGCTCTTCGTGGATCGGAGAACCCATTTCCCACACCTAACACCAGTCTTCTCAGTCTCCGTCGCCGTCGCCGTGTGTTTTCGCGCCTTGATTTTCTGGTTAGGCCATGTGTGCATCTTCTTCTCTGGCTATAAGGGAGTAAATTTATGGAGAACCCATCTACCATAGAGTACTGGTGGTAGATGAGATTTGACGGGATTTGGCAGCCTTCCAGCTAGCCGGCGCGAGAATCGATTGACAAGAGTGAGGAGAGATCGAGTTATGGAGGAGAGAGAGAGAGAGGGAGATCAATGGATTAGAGGTAGGTACGTATAGTTATGAAGGAGAAAGGTAAAGTGAGAGAGGTATAACGTATACTGTACGGATTTATAAAAAAAAAAAAGAAAAGGGCCAGAGGATGGTTTTTGGAAACCGAACAACGGGTGGGTTTTGAAACCCGGTCTGAAAACCACAACCAAACACAACGATAGTTTCCTTGGGATTTTGTGATTAGGCGGGAATAAAGACCCCACATATTTTCGATTCCCTCCAGAGTTTCCTTCTCTCCCTCCACTTCTTATTTGGCGACACAGCTTTTCCCCAAACCAGGCGAACACTCGAACCTCTCTCCCTCCACTTCGTATTTGGCGGCACAGCTTTCCCCCCACACCAGTCGAACACTCCAACACTTTCACGCCATGCATCTCTAGTATTCTCTCTCTCTCTCTCTCTCTCTCTCACACACACACACACACAATCTTGAGCAGATTGAAGTTCATTCTGTCATTATGTTTAGGGTTTGAAGACAGACGATTTCTCTGCGATTCCACCGATTAACTGAGAAATTTGTACCTACAATATTTTCGATCAGGATCTCGTTAGGTTGGGCGAAAAAAGGTATTCTAGGTCTTCGATTTTGCTTATTTCTCTGCTCGTTTTGCGTATTCAGTTTTTGTGCTCTTTCATTTGTTTACATTTTTCACGCCTTCACGGACCTTTATTTTTACTTTTTAGTTGATGGTTCAAGTTTCTTATACAACACGTGTTTTGGGATTGTGTCCTCTTATTCCTTGAATGAGTGGTTGTATTTTATGCTACACATGAGGTTAAGGGAGAAACACTACTGTATTTGCGTAATACATGGCTTAGTTGCTGACATTTGATATGATACGAAATATGTCACTTGATTGGCTGATGCACTCCACTTATGCAATTGGGCCACTTAAGAAAAAATTACTAAGTAAGATTATCGTCACGTGGTGCTCTATTTAGGATCATTCTCCACTACAAAATGTATGGTCCACACCAATGTGTGGCTGTGTGAATAATCACTCCCAACGAAGGGCATACCTGGAAGTAGTGCATTAGTATGTCACCACTTCTAGAACAATTTATCTGTATCAAATGCCAAATCATACAAAATACAAGAGAGAACAGAGGTCAAAGATGTTATTGTCTCACTAAATTTTCCCACTCTTATCTTTCATTCTGAATGCTATAAAACTATCAAAATAAATGAATTTTAGACACAATGATTTGACCACAAGTAACTTCAAGTAAAACATGCGACCAAATGAATGTGTTCTATTATGCCTCTAAAATATTTGGTTGAAATTGATTTGGGTTTTCATCCAATTATGAGACTTACCAAAAACCGACTTTGTTTGCTCTGGTCTTCCAGAACCGTCCCTTATCTCACAGTACAGTCTTTAATAAGTTTCCTCTTCCGTAGAACTAGTTCACTTGCTGGAAAGAGGGTCCGGAATTTGTGGAACTAGACACCTATTTACGTATATTATTTTAGTTAGCCTCATTTGTTATTTGTGGCAAGTTGCTTGTCTGGAATTTGTGGAATGTAAACTAGTCAACTTGCTATTGGTGCACTTGTTGGTATTTGATAGCCTTTCATCCGTATTTTTGTGTTTGTTTAGGGTCTGATGTGAAAATTCAATCTTGTTAGTTTAGATGGGTAGCAAGACTGAAGAGTAGTTTTGGAATGGTGGTGTGAAAAGTGAATAGGCAAAGTAAAATATGCACTTTTTTGGTACTTTCAGCTAGGTATTTTGCCTAGTAGTGTTGAAGATGCAATTACAAGGGTATGGAATGAACTTCTACTGTTTTGTTGGCATCAATAATAATGTCTTCCTAGACTTCTTTTTTTTTTTTTTTCTTTTTTTTTTTTTTCCTAAGGGTAGTTTTTAGTTATCTCACTTTTTTCCACAAATAGGAATCCGCTTGTGCGTCATGTAGATTGAGCTGCAGGTTTTTAGAAAAGTTAATGAGTTTTCTTTTATGTAAGAAGTTCTGCATGCTTCTCCTTTTATGCATTCTTGCCACTTTTTTTCTGAGTAAAAGTTTTATTCACTTTAGTTTTACTTGTATTGAAGCATATACAGAAAGATTATTTTGGTCTCATTAGGTCTAAGTGGAGGCATATATTGAGTTTTAGTTGTATCTCAAGCGTAAATACTCTTAGGTCTTGGCCAATTGATGTACATTTCATTAAAACTTTCATAACAAATCCATTTCTCCATTTCATTTCACCAAAGCATCCCTTTTTTGATAAAATGAGTTACACGCACACTCACACATGCATTTAAAATCCAATAACCTTTCACGCATCGTTAAATGACATATTTAGTTATGATTTTATAATTCTCGAGTCAAAACATGAATCAAATGATACCAAAGGTCAAACACGAGAAGGAATGGGCAATTAGGGGTCAAACGGACGTCAAAGGGTGGCCGAAAACCACCTAAAAAACAGGGGCAGCAACATAGAAACAGGGGTAGCAGCTGCCTTGTCCAGAAAATGGCAGATTTTCACCTCTAAGGTGTGGAATTTCAACCCAAAACACAAATGGGATAGTTTAAGCTCAAAGTAGAGATGTTAGACAACAATTAAACATGGAGGGTGGTCAATTCCACTCCCAATTTCATCAATCAACAATCAATTTCGTAGATCACAAAATTAAAGTGAGAAAACCCCACACAAAGAGGGAAAACATTAATTTCAAGGAAATTGAAGCCAAGAACAAGATATATTCAACATATCACAAGTATATAACTAGAGGAGGTAGTAATTGTTTCCCTACCTCATGGGTTAAGCTCCAAATGTGAAGAGAAAAGAAAACCCTAGGTTTAGAAACTCCCAAACCGAAATGTGAGCTCTCGGGGTGAATCCAAGGTGACCCGAGCTCCCCACGGCGCGTAGAACGTGAAAATGGCCTAGGTTCTTGAAGTGGTTGAGTGAGGAAGGGTTAACTTGAGCTTGGGAGGTGCAACAATGGAGGAGAGAGAGGAGAGAGAGGGGCCGATCGGGTTGGGGGGGAAGGAGAGATGGGAAGTTTGTATTTTTTTCAAATTTACCCCACACACTTCTAATATAATCCCCTTATTACACTACACACCCAAATGTAACTTGTGTATATAATATATGACTACAATACTTATTTTCATAAACCATTCATAAACCAAACTTAAGTAAAGTTCTTTACTTTAATTTATTTATGAAAATAAGGAAGTACCCCCCATTTGGAAACAATGGCATTTACAGAATTTTGAAATTCTAATCACATCAAAATCTCATCCCCCCACTTTTAGTACAAAACCGAAAATGGGCACATTTTTCTCCGAAGAAAATGGGCGAAAGATGACTTTTCCTTACTCAAAAATAACTTCCGATTATACCATTTTGATTAGAAAAATCCAAGGAACAATTACCGAGACTTTTTATAGGCCAAAACGAAACTTCTCCAAAAAGTGATTTTTTTTGTACAAGTCCCTACATCACACCCAACTTTTATTTAAAAAAAATAATAATAATTAAATTTCCCGGTTCTTTACATTTTGGTTGCCTTAAGAGACCCTCTGAAAGTCCCGTTTCATTCACACTGAATTTTTAAGATATCTCCAACAATCTGCAACATGAATGAAATTGGCAAGCACACTGACGCAGAGTACAAAGATGACCTGAGAGAGAGGCAATGGATAATTCCTGCATAGGATAGGTAGCTTTTGGCCTTGAACATTCTTTTGTGATATTCTATCGACTTTATTGGCAAACCAGTGTGTAGTCATGCTTTGAATTGTTTAGTAGTTTGTGTAAGCTGAGACAACAGACGTCACATAGGACTTCTCCCGACGTAGCTCATTTCTCACTGTTGGCTCATTTCGGCCATGACACCCTCTTCCTGGTTCTACAAGTATTTTCTTGAGAATTTCGCCTCAATTCTCAAAGGAGCGGCCCCACTTCATACTTACATAGGTGACCTTCTTATAAATGGTATCCTGCGATACCCCGCTCGGCATCTCTGACGCATACGAGTCATTAAAAGTAATGCCTAACCTCTTCCACTTTACAGGCTTCACTTTCGACATCATATGAATGGGCAAGAGATCAAATCTCCTTAGTGATCCTTCTCGATTACACGCAAAAGGCAGTTTCATTGAATCTTGATTTTAGGATCTCTAGTGGGCTAGGTTAGCTACTCCCATGGTAAATATGAGCGTAATGGCTTCAGTCTCATTCCTTACTCTTTGTTTGCATTTGGCGTTTGGACATATTTCAGATCACACATCAGTGTGAATTAACCTCAATGGTTCAGTACTTCTTTCAACCGATCGAAATGAAGACCTATTTAACTTTGCCTCGACACAAGTTTCACACTTGTGTTTTGTATCTATTAGGAAAGCTGGAATATGGTCCAAGTTAACTAATCTACGCAAAGATTCATAATCAACATGACCTAGTCTACCATGCAACAAAATGGAAGACTCAAGCACATAAACAACTGGGGTGATTGTTTTATTGATAGTAGGAATAACAGTCATTACATTCACTTAAATAGACTATCAGTCATATAGCCTTTTCCAATTCCAACCTTAGTCAGATTGACCCTATCTAACTCAAACACCATGCGGAAGCCATGCTTTCTCAGCAGAGAACCAGACACCAGATTCTTACAGATGTCGGGCAAGAACAACTTGTTCAGAGTCAACTTTTTTCATGAAGTCATTTTCACGATCGCCTTTCTTTCCCTAGCAATATCTGAGGTCGTTGAATTCTCCATGAACAACATCTCACCATTAACCGGCTCAAGTGATGTGAACATCTTCCTCTCACAACATACATGGTGTATGGCCCCAGTGTCTATCCACCATTGCTGTGGATTCGAACTCACCATGTTCACCTCAAATACCATAACCGAGAGGTTCATGTCAATAAGGCCTCCCGCTCCCGAGCCCTCTGCCATATGCACTTGTTGATGAAGTGGCTTGTTGCACTTTGATACATGATGCCCAAACTTGTCAAAGTTGGAGCATTTCCCCTGAAAAATATCTTTCTGCTTCTTAGCGACATCACCTTTTGGTCCCAGATTGACACCTCTACCCTTCTATTTATCAGACCGTTTGTCATGATGGTTCTTCTTCTTATTCGAAGACCAGCCATGCTCCACCATGTTCGCTTTAGCCACGTTAGAGGTCTTGAAAGCCTTGTCTCTAGCCCGATTCTGTTCTATATCATTGAGCTTGAAGAAAAGAGCCTCCAAGATCACCTCTTTGTTCTTGAACATGAGATAGCATTTGAACTCCTTCCAAGATTCTAGAAGCTTATGGATGATTGCAGACAACAACAATGACTCAAGTAACACCGTCCCTTCTGCCTTGATTTCATTTATCATTTTCTAAAGCTCTTGGACTTGTACAGTCATTGGTTTTGAATCCTTCATCACATAATCTACGAACCGACCCACAACAAACTTGTTGGGCTCGACCCCTTCGACCTTGTGCTTTCTGTCTAAGGACTTCCACAATTCCTTGGCAGATTTCTCATCATTGAACACAACGTACAATGAGTCCTCCATGGTTGTCTTTCTCCTTTGTAGCAACAACTAGGACATCTCTTGAAATCAACTCTTGGACTGAACTTCCCTGGCTTATCAACATGGGACATCGGAATTGAGGGAACTCCCCAGATAGGAGAAGCTCTTGAGCTTCCCACAGTTGGAGTCTCAGAGTTCTTTTCAGTTGTCATTTTAACAGAGGTTAGGTCATGCATGACCGACCAGACTGTGGCCGAATAGGTTTGTATCGCTAGGACCTACACCGAGCAGTCTGTTAACCAGCAAATCACTCGCATTTAGTCATAAATACCACGTTATCACGATTCTTATCGGCAAACTAGATGTTAGTTCGAACAGAATCTATATTCTGGAAATTGGTAAACTACCCACGGTTTTGTAAAAATCTTCTTCAAGCTTGTTGGGAAAAATTATCCGAACAATGATGATTCCAGAATACAATTCCATTAATTTACATAATCAAATTACAATATCAAATGTAGAACCATAAATAGCAGATTACATCAAATTGAAATAACATGAATGACAAACCGAGCAAAAAACAAATGAGCCGAGTCCTGTGAAGGCCCGTTACGGCAATAGACACTCCATTTAGGAGTTTAATCTGGTAGAGGAATGAGCAAATTCTAATTAGAGATGAATAAAAAATTGTCTCTCAAAGTGGGTTTAATCGGCCTAACGGTTTGACAATTTGGAGTACCCAAATTTTTCGAAGAAGGGAATGCGTATACTATGTTGGTATGGGCTTCGACTTAACTACGTCACGCGCACTACTGCCGCCACTTGCCCGACCAGATTGGGACCGGGACAGTAAGTTTGAGGTCTGTGGTCGTTGGCTTGGGCTTGGGCTTGGCTGGCTGGCTAGGCAATGGACTTGGACCCAAGCTCCCTTATCTTTTAAGACAAACCAGAAATTTGCGAGTTCTAGTTTTGACCCGACCCATTTAGATTACACTGATTATTAAATTAGGCATGAAATCTGCTTTGAATGTTGGGTTAATACCCAGAAATCAAAAATCAGGCATGAAATTTGCTTTGAATGTTGGGTTAATACCCAGAAATTGAATGGCCACGGTTTCACATTGCAAACTGAATAAGGACTCAATGCCCACATTTTATCCTATGCATATTCAATATGAATTGAATGTGTGATTTGAATATTGCACTTAGTGCAATAGCAGTTATGGAAATTCTATTACCAGATTAACGGGTTAATTGCCCCAATGAATGAGAGGCTCCTCTCCTCACCTATAAAATGGTAATCTCTACTATTGTTTCAAACACCAAAAAAATCAGTCTTCTTATTCCATTGTTCTTCATTCAATTTTTTAAGGGAGAATACAGACACCAGTTCGTTCGATAGGGCGATTCGGTAGGTGTTACCATTTGATCTTTGGAAGCCACTGTATCATGGGAGGCAAACATCGGTCAACCCCTCAAACACCCGTGGTGAGGTGGCGAATTTGGTTTAAGAAAACCGTGTGAAACACAAGCCCTAGCTTGTTTTTTGGTTTCCAGGATACAATGGCTTCTAACGATCAAACAATACCATTATTTGCTTTAACTTTGTGGGAAAAAAACAGTGCTAAAAACAGTAAACACGCAATTAAATTCTGGAAATTAAAAATAAGAACAATTTCAAACCGTGATTATTTGCTTTAAGATTGTAGGAAAAATCAGTGCTAAAAACAATAGACACACAATTAAATTCTGGAAATAAAAAATAAGAACAAGAAATAATGAAAACCGGAAAACTAGCAAACCGAAAAACAAGCCAGGGCCCGTGTTTCACATGATTCCCTTAAAGCAAATTTGCCGCCTCACCACGGGTTTGAGGGGCTGACCGACGTTTGCCTCCCAGGATACAGTGGCTTCTAACGCTCAAAGGTAACTCCTACCGGATTGCCATGTCGAACAAACTGGTGCCCTGAACAATGGAATAAGAAGACTGATTTTTTTGGTGTTGGAGAAATGAAAAAATTGTTCGAATATTTTTGTGAGCCTAAATATGAACTAATTTCATTTTTAAGATGACTGAGAGTTGTCTCCACTGTGGGTATTAGAAAAGCCAAGTTGAGTAAAGGTATGCGTGTGCGCTTGCCTTCACCAAACACCTGGACGAGGCTAGGGCCAGGGCCGGGGCTGGAGCTCAAGATTCGTGGGCCCGCGACTTGTGGTTTGAGGTATGTGGTAATGAGGATTAATTGTCAGATTAATTACGTAATTGAATTTCCCCTATTGAATGGTGGCTCTCCGTTTCACTATAAATTAGAACCTTTGTTCTAATTTTTGGACACAAAGAAAATACTACGTGCTTCAATTGACACACAGAGTTTTTACATTCTAGTGGGAGAGAGCTCAGGCACATGTTCGTTCGATAGAGCGATCCGGCTGATGTTACCGATTGATCATTTAAGCCGTTGTATCCTAAGAGGCAGACGCCGATCAAAACCTCAAACATCCGTAGTGAGGCAGTGAATTTGCTTTAAGATCATAGGAAAACAGTACTGGAAAGACAATAATCAACAATTTTATTTCTGGAAAATGAGAACACAAAATTACAAGAAATCAAAATTAAACAATAATAGTTGGTGTCTCTACTCTTTGCTTTAAGATTGTTGGAAAAATCAGTGCTAAAAACAGTAAACACATAATAAAATTCTGGAAATTAAAAATAAGAACAAGAAATAATGGAAACCGGAAAAATAGCAAATCGAAAAACAAGTAAGGGCCCGTGTTTCACACGGTTTCCTTAAAGCAAATGCGCCACCTCACCACGGGTGTTTGAGGGGTTGACTGACGTTTGCCTCCCCAGATACAATGGCTTCTAACGATCAAACGGTAACACCTATTGGATTGCCCTATCAAACAAACTGATGTCTTTACTCTCTCCCGAAAAACTGAATGAAGAACAATGGAATAAGAAGACTGATTTTTTGTGTCTCAAAACCAATGGAAAGGACTACCTTTATATAGTAGTTGAGAAGAGTAAAATCTGAAGTCTCAACAAAACAGTGAGTCCTCCGAGATAGAATAATAAAAATTGTCAAAAACCTTTGTATACACAAAACTCCAGTACATTACTTCAACAATAGCAAATTATTTCCATAAACCAACCATGATAGGTATCATTGAACTTGGAGTTGTCCACCAAAAAATCAAGCAACAAATTACAGATTATTGTGCTCCATAAATCAAGACAGGACTATAACGATAAGACAAGAAAACAATAATGCATTTCTTACTCGAAAATGATACAATCATATTAGAATAACCAGTCAACCAAATAGTTCAATACAGACTATTAACAAGATATATTAGTGAAAATGCCGTGTATAGAAGCGTGTACATGTAAAAATAGAGAGACCAACAAATGCATGAAACATAGGTTTTGCATCGTAAGATTTATAAACACAAGATGGATTAAGATAACTACATTTAGAGATACATAGAGATTTTATCTTTAAACACTAATCGAATTGTATCGCAAACGTATGGTGAATTAATTGTAAGATTTTGACAACATTGTATATAAGAGCGTACATAAATGAGAGCAACAAATGCACACAATACAAACAGAAGATGCCTTTATGTATCTGCGGCAGTAAATCGACATCCGGCCTTCTTTCCTCTTCAGTCCAAGCAAAAGCTTCCAACCAATAGGCAACCAACCACCAAACTCACAAGCACTAACAATCCTCCTCCTCCTGCTCCCCCCACTGCCCTTGTATAACCCCACCCCCCAAAACCTTAAAATGCTTCCTCATTCTCCAACCCCACACACCTTCTCCTAAACTCCGCTTCATAAAGTTCATCTCCATTCTCCATCAACTCCTTCAAATCAACCACCACCCCGTTCTTATTCATAATCTCCAATAGTGTATCTGAAATCAGTACTACCCCCACTGGAGGATTATCACTAGGTTTCCCCTCTATCTTCCTTGGCCCCGAATGCACCACCATTTGCTTGTCCCTGTGAACCACCAGTTGTTGCGGTGGATTATTGGTTTTACCTCCGATCCCGAGGTGTTTGAGGAAATTAACAATTGTTTTGTTCTTGGCACCCTCGGTCTGCAACATTAGGGAATGCGACGTAGAGTATATACAGTTGAAGTACTTGTATTTGAAGCTAAAAAGAGAAATACAAAGTAAATCTGATTCCTAAAGTCCTAATGAGAAGCACAAATAAGCATATTTTTAGTAATTTTTTCTTTTTTGACGAATCATAACATAATTAATTCAATCTTTTAATGTATACTAGTAAATGTTCACGTGCGTTGCACGTGGGTAATTTATTATGGCAATGTTCAAAGTGTACTCAAACTTGACAGTCATATGGAATCTTGTTCGTGAATATATGAACCAGAAGAAAAGAATCTTCTCAGCCTAATTTGCAAAATGCACAGAGACATAAGTCACATAACATGGAGCAGGTACAGAGTTGAGCCCTTTGCAAATAAAGGTCGGCAAGGTGCCCTGCCATGCCATGCCAACAAGTGACATTACAAGCTAAAAATCCATTAGAGTTATTATTTGCTTGATCTCTGTTTCTCACCAATCATGACCAAATAGATATTTTAATCTGCCAATGGAAACTATATATTCTTATGGATGTTCTTGCATCCCTAGTAATAATAAATTCCCAAACTTCCCATGGAAAGATCACAAAACCAAATTAGTATCAATTGATCAAGTCAGCTGATTAAAAAAAAAAAAAAAGTGCTCAAATCACTAATTTTCTTAAATGCTGTAAAAAATAAAGACTAAACAAGTCGCTAAGAGGGAGCATGAGTTATTTCAGCTTCTAACATAGCTGCAATTTTTGGTGGTGCAGACTCTCTTTTCTACAAGGCTTGTGAATGGAGTTTAGGTAAGTTGTCAGCACATCCATTAGCTTGTCTGAGTATTTGGGTGATTGCATGGCCATCCCCTGTGAACATCTCCACTATATTGCTGAGTTTGACTCAACACTACTCCGTTGTATCCTTGGTAAGTTTAGCCTTCGGACTTGTTATACACTTCTTTTTCCAACAATCCAGTCTCTTCTTAACTTAGTCAACAATTGAAAACTCCATCGCTTTACCTCTACAATGAAAAAAATTGTCAACTCTAAAAACCTGAATGATTTGAGCATCTCCAATGTCTATATTGAGCACATGTATTGTGTTAGGTAGGGATCTATGGATCGAGTCATTAATCGAAGAAACATGGTAAGGAAGCCGAGGAAATTCTTTTTCGTTGCCTCCTTTCCCTCCATAAAAGCCCCACAAATTCATGATCGAAACACATCAAATATGTTGACTTCCCTCTCTGTTCTTCCCAAATTTTGCATACCCGACATTAACAAGATATTGCTAGCATGAGGATCGTCATGATAATCGCCTTAGAGAAAGTAGGATTTACCTCCATACTATTAATTTCTCCCCATACTTAGTTTCTAGGGAGAGGTACATATTCAAGCTAGGTAAGTTGTCTTGGATTGTTGAGGCTACACATGTCTTGTATTGTTGGAATATTAGACCCCCATTCCTATGTAGAGGTATTCCATATGGAGAAACTGCATCCTATAGAATATAACAAAAGTAGTTGTTAATTGTGAACTACTTTTAAAGAAAACACACTGGAAAAAGTCTTTCAAATCCTGCAACACTCATACCTGTTATCAAAAGATTTTATTTGAATTGTTAATAAATTTCAAATAGCATGCATGGCCTTTGATTTCAGTGGCGTATGATAATGTTAATCATTATGACACAGTTATTTCAAGTGTTTCGCAAACATATTTTTGGAAGGTAAAGTGTAGGAAACAGTTTTGGAGCCTTCGGGTTTTTAAAGTAGCAGCATATTACCACCCCGCATAACAAGCCCTAATCAAAAAGCACAAAAACATGCAGCTTTACATGTTTGGAATTAAGGGGGAAGTGTCACATTGTTAGATTTTCTATCTTTATTCTAAGAAAAAAAGAACACAGTCCTTCCCATACTCAACATAGCAAACTTAGCAAACACTCTAAGGGGCTGAACATGTTAAAAATTCCATCCTGTGCTGAAAACTTAGCAAACACTCTAAGGGGATGAACATGTTAAAAATTCCATCCTGCGCTGAAAACTTAGCAAACACTCTTAAGTTTCTAACCTATTCCTGTTATGACATATGAATAAAGAATAAACTGACAAAAAATTTCTATCATTCTCTCTAAAAACACTCCAACATCAAATAGCAAAATCCACTATCACTGCACAGTAACATATGCTTCCATTAATAGATTTTAACGGGATGTATAGCATGCTAGCATTCAAAATAAGACTACCTTAGAAAGCATATTTACCCAGGACCCTTTCCACAGTCTTGTAATTTCAAAATGATCAAAGGTGGAAGCTCCAATGTTGTACTCTCCAACTTTGGTAGGCTTGATGGTATGCAGATGCGACAAAGAATACTCCTTTCTTGGTGAAATGCTAGGCCATTTCGTCACTTGGGAGATCCTACAAAATAGAAATATGACGGATTAAATCTGTTCAAATGTTAACAAAAAAAAAAATAAAAAATTGCATTATCAAAGAGAGCTTCATTCCAACCACTATCATGAATAGGTGGACCATGGTGTTACTTAATTTGAACCATGCTCAACAAAATCAGCATGAATCTAATTATGTCTAGGCGCCAATCTAATGTCCATTATTGCACCTGCAAAAGAAACTCATGAAACTGAAGTAGCCAATATTAAAGTTTTCCTCCTCCTAGTTAGTACCTTCTCCACATTTGATTGTCAACATTTAAAGTAGGCACATAGCAAATTGCTGAAACCTTCATAATCCATAGCAAAGTTCTCCACTTCATTTTACAAGTACAATCAAGTACGACCAAGGTGAATTCTCCCTTGTTTTCAGTAAGCCCAATTTATGTGCTAGAGTACCCTTTCATAAGGTCAAAGTGCCTAAATTTCATTATTATTTATTATTCTTTAAAGGATTAATCTACCGTCCACCCAATGGGCGGACAATAAAGTGTATAGAATCTGAATTCTTACATGTAAGAATTCAAACAGTGAAAACTCTTCCATGTAAGAATTATGATTGTTTTGTGTTTTACCGTCCGCCCAGTGGGCGGATAATAGAAAGATCCTTCTTTAAAAGGGAAGCCATACTCTCTCTTTTTATGTTTTCTTGAAATATCAATATTCCAAGGCAAAGGGTCAAAGAAGCATGACACCGAAAACAGTACTGAAAAATCTGTAAGGGTCACTCGTATGCCACATCCCTTGCACCAAAATGCAATCAGCAAATGAATGAAACACTTGGTGTACGTAACTCCATGTCAGTCCCTGTTTTAGTGATATCATTTTTGGAATAGAGGGCTACAAAATAATGGTTACAGAAGTGTGGACAATGGACAAATTTGTATGTATTGTCAGGGGCGACTCTAGCCTTTGCCCAGCGATGTCAAGCGACATCGTCGGGTTCAAAAAATACACTTAAAAAAAAAAAATTTGTAGACATAAATTAAATTTTCTTTAAATTGTTAGCGCTAGGCTACTCGTGCAAAGTTAAAATAAATTAAAGTCTAACTAAATGGTACAAGACAACAAAACAAAATAAGCCTATCCCAATAAATTTATTGTTTATTCAAATAGAACCCAATATAATGTTAAGAAAAGTTCAATATAATATTAGCAAAAGTTCAATATATGTGTATGTTTTGGATAGAGCTTTTCAGCATAGATATGCTATGTATTTTTGTCATCGCTGGATCAAAATCCTGGAGTCACCGCTGCGTACTGTATCATTGGTGTATACAAAAGTTTGTTCGTTCAACTCATTGTAAACGTTATCCAGGGAGGACTCTTCTATCCGAGTAGGTATTTTAAATCGACATAGTAATATCAATCTGAAGAACTCATATTGAGATTTGAATCCCGTCCAACTAAAAAAAGATACAATATGCTAATACCAAAATCAACACCGAAACTTAAAGTCTCAATCTATTGGGGTCAACAAAATCAAGAAGTTAATCCAATTAAAAATAAATCATGTTCAAACCAATCTATCACAACATCTAGGTCGATGTCCTTATAACATCACCAAAATTCTATGTATTGTCCATATGCAAACACCAACGAACCTACGATATTAATATTTCTGAACGAAAACGCTACGCTTACACCGTCCCGTTTACACCCACGCTTACACCCCATAAATACAAGAGGAAAAGATGGGCAAAACTTCAAAAATTTGACTGACGAATAAAATCAAACAGTTGGCGTGCGTACCATCCCTTTTATCAGTCTTACTATAGGTGTTACAATTTATGGCCGTGCAAGTGCAGATAGCGGATGATCAAGGAAAAAGTGTAGACGATGGGTAAAACTTACTATGCTAACATTGTTGATGGTTGAATTTGGGAAGCACATGAAGGTTTCTCATGACCGTGAAAACTAAATCAAAGAGGCGGAGATGAGTCCGCAGATGGGAGACGTTAACGATGGTTGGAGCGCAGAAATTGGTGAAGCGGTTGAAGGAGTTTTCAAATTCCGATGCGTCTGTCTTTTCATTGGTTTCCTGTCTGATTTTTGGAGCATGAGGAACATGGAGGGCGTGGGAGGCAACGGGTCGGGGTTGGACCATCTTTGAAGATGTCGTTTTGAGCATGTTAGAGTCAGAGTTGGGGCTCAGACAGAGAGAGAGAGATGAAGAAGTTTGTGGGTAAACAGTAGTTCATCGGCAAAGGATATCCCGGTTTGGATCATTGCATTGTATCGCAGAACGATAGTACGTTCGAAGGCCTCCGTTTGTTATTTCCTACTCTTGACGAGGGTATTTCCGGGAACGAAAAGTAGACAAATCTTCAGCCTTTTATAAGTAGTATAGATCATGTGCCTACATGGTGGACAATTATTTTACCCAAGTGTCCAAAATTGTTCGGGTCTAAGATATTAACAAGAAGAATTGGACTCATTTGGTTTTGTGTCTGACACATGGCAGCAAATATCTACATCAATGTCTGCTCTAAGAGCATCCCCAAGGGAAAGAATGAAATGAGATTTACCCACATTTGAATTGTCACCAAAAAGCACTACATGTATGTAAAGTACATACATGGTATAAATTTTGCTCCCTCCCTAGGAAATGATTTGACACAAACACGACAACTTCTAGAAGTGTCCATGTTTCTTAGGTGGTAAGGAAAACTTTTCAAAATGAGCTTGAACAAGAGAACAGAAATGAAGAAGGCATAAGTACAAAAAATAGTGTGAGACAGAATAAAAATATTGAGCAGATGAGTGCACGGTTTCACTCAACCAGTAAATGCAATATATTAAACTACTTCTGAGTTTTATCAATCAACTCATAACAATAGGTTGTAAATTAAAAAAAATGGTTGATAATTTATTTTAGGGAGGGTTTAAAGTAAAGAAAGAATACAACAGTCAAAGAAGAACAAACATGCAGACCACAAGCTTACATGTACATGCACAAGCAAAGCAATCTCCAAAACCTCTAGGTGTGTTGGTGCTTCATACTTCATATATGGAGGCCATTATGCGGAGCCACGAATACAACCACCTTCAGATGTCGCAATACCTTCAAGTATCTACAAGAGTCATTATGCGCACAACCCACCAACGCGAAATTTATCTAAGGAATATCTACACCATATAGGGAGTTGAGGAATAGGCGAAGAATATCACCTTTCAAGATCATCATATGTTTAGATCTGGTTGCACAAAGGAAAAAATTAAAAAGGTACTTGGGACATTGATTACATTTTAATTCCATGCCTAGAGGACCACCACGAGAACAATTATTACTGGATCAGTTCACGGTAGAACAAGAAAAACATGCACTTTCTAAACGAAGCACATAGATGATGATGACCCCGAATTGAACATGGGGATATAACATTAGATGCATGCAGAAAGAAGTACTTGAGTCGCAAAAATTAAATACACCTCAAATCAATATAGAATTAGAGTTTAATTCAGAAAAATACAACACACACACACACACACACACACACACACACACACACACACACACACATATATATATATATATATATATATATATATATATATAACTAAAAGTGAATGGCTCATATTCTTGAAGCACAAAACCAAATGATTAACCCATATAAAAGAGAAAGTTCTCATCAAACCTTGTAGTAGTCTGGTAGATCATCGATCCGATTCTTGGAAGACATAACCTTCTTCATATCTTCATCATCTTCATCTTCTTCTTTGACTACACCGTCCATTGTCACCAAACAATGACTTCTATGAGAGAGCCAAGAGGTATAGCCGCCGTCAGAACAAGTTAGAATATATATAAGGTACTTCTAGGGCGACACAATGGGTTTCATCAATCCTGTTGAAACTACCAAATTGTCCTTTACATTTTTCCTTTTTCTCTCTGTAATTTTCCTTTTTTAAAGGAGTAGATTGTTTTACTCCTAAAACTCAAATTAGACATGTGCACCCATTGACATGAACACAATATCCATTCCCGACAATTGATTGAGCACATATACAATGGACAATATTAACAATAAATACGTGGATATCAAATTTTCAATACAATAAATCAAATTATTAGCTTAGCATAATTTCTAATTATGTAGTGTCAGCTCCATGTGACTATATGCATTTGTCTAGACCATTATCCTTTATCCAATTTTCAAATAACGTAGTTGGGATGCTCGTGTTCCATTGTGATGCTTTTTGCTTGGCTTCCTTTTAATCTTTGTTATAGTCTTTTGCCGATCAAAAAATAAAATAAAGATATCATTAACGCACTTAATGTCATATGTGCATCCTATAACATACTGCCACTGGATATACTACTCACATTGTATCGTACCAACATCAAGTCGCTTCTGAGAATATGAATGCAACTTAAAGAAAAAGTTATATCAGAATAAAACATGCAATAATAAAGGATTGAACTGTGTATCAGTCTCTCTCTCTCTCTCTACTTTCTTATCTGGCTTTTCTCTAGCTTTCCAGCAAAGTTCCCCTTGGTGGGGGGTGGGGCTGCCGCCTCAACCATTCTCCGTCTTCCTTTGCCATTCTCCTCCTCAACTGCCGCCACGTGCATTTTGATCCACTCCGTCATTCAGCTTCCTCCGCCGGATCTTAATGGATAATCTTCTCTCCGCCCTCCATCTCCACCATCCGCCTATCCCATATTCCTCCCGTCGACTTTTGGTTGGGTGTAATTGAGACTGGCATTGCATGGATGGATTGGGTTCGATTGAGACCGTGGTGTTGCATGGGTGGCTTGGCTCATCCTCCAGCGAATAAGTCTTCCGGATCAGAAGCATCTTTTCCGGCGACATTGATGGATACCAGAGTTTTTATTTTCTTAGGCTTTGTTTTTGTTACTCCTTTAAGGAGTGTTTTCTCTCCCCAGTGTGGGATGTTTTGTCCAAGATTTCATCTATGAGAAAACTTATTTTTTATAAGATGTAACCCTGTTTTAAATACATTACCAATATGTGGAACAGGAATGTATTCAAAGGGGTCCCCTCAGGAGGTTGGATCAAAGGCCCAAGGGCCGATTATTACCTTGGAAAGGCTTGAACAATGCTCCTTCAAACTTGGATGGTAAAACTATTAGAAGTGGTTGATGTTTCTGATGGTGTTGGACTATTACAGAAGTATGAGTGGAGAATTTCGATTTTGAAAATGGATTTTCGGGGTTTCTAGGTGGTTATGGAGGTTGGTGAGGAGAAAGAAGTATGGGAGGAGTGTGTGTAGTGGAGCTAGAGTTTCTAGGAGGCAAAGAGAAGAGTTGAATGGCTCGATTTCAAAATGAGGAGCGTCTGGGGTGCAATGAGAGTGTAAAAGAGATGTATTTATAGGGCTATGTTAGTGGAAAAGGACAAGAGGAGCGTTTGGGGTGCAATGAGAGTGTCTGGGACTGCCCAGGAATCTAATAAACGTGATGAAATTCTCCTGCAACGTGTTGGTACAAACTTGGAGTGCAAGAATCAACTTGTGCGCACAAGTACTATTGGTGTGCACGAATACCATTGGTGCGCACGAATACTATTGGTGCGCACAAGTCCTATTGGTGTGCACAAGTTGAGACTGCACAACAAACCAAACTTTGCAGGGCTGCCCCGGGTGCTACCGAACTTCGTTTTGCGCGTGGTTTGAAGCGTTGGAAAGCTTGTTAAGTCTATTTTCTAACACAAGTGGTTTGGAACCAAAATAATTTGTACGTCAAAATTTATAACCATTTTACCCCCCAGAAGGTCGGGAAAATAAGTCATTTTATTAAAACATGTGCATCTCCCTTATTTTGAAATGGATTGGGACATATTTTATATCGAAAAAGAGGGTTTTGAATGAACTAGATGATGGTGTAGGATTGGGTTTATTTTGAAGAGGTTCTGGTTTGGATTTTAAGCACAGAGAGCCTTGTTCGAAGCTTTCGAGGCATGTTTTGGTCCATGTCATCATTGGGAAGCCTACTGGCCACAACTTAAGGGTATTTCGAGGGTCTAAATTGGGGTGTCCACAGTTGCCTCTCTTTGACGGAACTAAGATATCATTGTTTTATATGAGTGGCGTCAAAGATTGAGACAGCCCCAATTTGAGCTTCCCAAAATCCTTAAACAAAAGCAAATGCAAGAAGACAAGCATGCAAGAATTCAATGCAAGAGGTCGTGCTCTTCGAATTGCCTACGTACCTCATTGTAGGAATCAGACCAGCGTAGTTCGATGGGGCAAATACAATTTGAATTTGATGATTGATTTTGGAATTTGACAAATTTAATTTCCTGAAAACTTGATTTTGACCAACAATCAATGGAATTTGAGTTTGAAATGGTGTGGAGAGACTCTGTGTTTGAAAAACTTTAAAACAAAGCGTGAAGCATCCGTGTTTGAAATTTTTTGAAAGGGAGCGCGGAGGCATCCATTGTTCAAAAAGTGTTTGAAATGGAGCGCAGAACATCCATGTTTGAAAAACTTTGAAATGGAGCATAGAGCATCCACTGTTCAAAATACTTGAAACGGAGTATGTGGACGGTGCCACCAGAAAATATTTTTGTTTTGGAAAATGATTTTTTGGAAAATAATTTTAGAACCGCCACATGGGTTTTTGTTTTGAAAATGGATTTATTACTTGAGAAACCATTAATTTTTTTTGAAAAATAATGACTCTCATGCAGCTGTTTTGGAAAATAATTTGGCCTGCGAAAAATAAGAAATTCTGGGTCCAGGTGCCAGGTTACGAACATGGAAGGTTTTTAAGGCACCCTGTTCGCCCAATTTTAAAAATGGTCTTTGCTCAATGCTTGTGGGACTTTTTTGGAAAATATTTTGTTACTTAATTAATGACAATGATTAACAAAGGAAATTGAAACTAAAATAGAATATTATTGAAAACAACATTACATTGAGACACTGTAAGAAGGGGATAATGATAAAATTTATTTATCTTTTTACTCATGCAAGTAAATGGACGGAGTAAAACAAATTTCTCTTTGGAAAATATTTTATGGTTCAACGGTTCAACCTTATGCTAATAATAGACGAAAAAGCAATTAAAACGTAAACAGATATCTCACCAAGACGCTATAAAGGGTATTAGTAGAATTCTTTTCCTTTCTTTTTTTAATTATTTACTCATGCAAATGACGCATGTGATGGAAATATATATCAGTAGAGGAATGAACCAACATTTTGACTTAACCCGAAGAAAAATGGTTTTTTTTTTTTTTAATTCAAGCCACTGCCGTACGGCAGTCTCTTAACACCATACTCCATTTGCAAAACAAAATTTCCTCAACAGCCTTATGTCTTATTTCATCAAGTTTCATGCAGAACTATCAATAATAAAATTATTTAGTAAACCACCTTATTCCTTGGTCGTAAAGCAACCTAGAAACTTAAACTGTTTGGAAACAAAACTTCCTCTGAAAAATATTACCGCACGACATTGGGCGGATACTATACTACTGCAATACCCCAAACAAAGGTTTTTGCTAATTTTGTTTACAAAAATTCTTAAGAGAAGAGAAAGACCGCTTTCAAAATAAAATGTGTCCAATTAACTCCTCCACCTGATTATGAGTTAACCAAGAGGTTCTTCTTATGAAGACACTGCCGCACCGCGGTATGGACTGCGGCACCACAGTGTCTAGAGAACCAAAATTTTTTGTTTTGTTTTACAAAAGAAATATTGGCCCGTTTTGATTTCAGAAACAATATAATGAATTGTTTTGAATATCCAAAGGCCTTTTCCCCTCATGTTGACAAGACCAAGACTTGAACGAAAATTTTTTACCTTTGAATGCAAGATCCTCCAGCTAGATTTTGAGTGTACATTTTCCTCTTTGGAACTTCGAGCAACTAGACAGCGGGGAGTCTGAACCTAGGTGTGACGTTGAGCCGTAATTCAGACGGAAGAATGAGGAGGAAAACTGGGTTTAGACTTGAAAGCTGACGAAAAATTCTTTTGGATAATGCTCCGGGTAGGATTTTCTTATGAGAGTATTGATTATGAGAGTATTGATAGTAAGGTTGAAGTAATGAACTGAGGATGAAAAGAAAGATTTTAGACCATTTTTAGTGGGATTTTCAGGGGGTATTTCTGGGAGATTTTTCATGGCCTTTTCCATTCCTAACCAACCGATATTTATAGGAGGGATTTTGGAGAATTCTTCATGGTTAATGTGGTGTCCTGATTTTCCAGATGAACCTCTTAACCTTCACTTGACCCTCTTGAGTGACGAGCAAAGCTGCCTTGATGCTCATGCACACGTAGCACCCGGCGTTAGTGCCAAACCTGGCCGGAATGTGGCCAGGGAAGGCACTCCGACGGTCTAGTGAGAAATCGGAAGTGGAGAAACACCAAAGAGAGTATAAGTTCAGAGAGAAAGTCTTGTGTACCTCTGTAAGGCTCCTTTGCTTCATATTTATAGGCTCCCCAAGTACAGGGGCAAATCAGTCATTTTGGCTCGGATGATGTCACCGAGCATCACGAGCCAGATCTATGATCATTGCATGCATGCGTCCTCCAATGAGACTCGAACACGCAACGTAACCGTTCCGGGTTCCGTCACGCTGACGTAGGGACTGTTGTAGCATGCACATGTGCCTTCCCAAGTTTGTTACAAACGTTAACTGCCTCAGGTGACGTCACAAAGGACGTCACCGATATCTCGGACTTCCTTCTGAGCCGTATTGGATACAATCCGTCTCGGATGGCTCTCCTTCCCAAGTTTGTCACGCCCTCATTTTTTTTTAGTAATCAAAATTCATATAGAATCCACGTAGGACTTATCAAAGTCGTACATATATCTGTTGAAAGGTCAAAATCAAATATCCAATTCCGAATCAAGTTCAACGCGTCTCTAACCGACGGATACCCATACCCAAGTACATTAACATCAAAAGGGTTTATTTATTACATAACTTTATATTGGCAAGAGATTTAAGAAAAATTGAAATTTTCAGAGTCGCCGTCCAAATTACATTGAGTATCAAAATGATAAAAATAGTTCCATGACTCATGTATGCTTCAACCATGCATTCACACTCCTAGCATCCGCCTCATACTCCTTGCCAATAACCTGAAAATGGATAGGTTGAGCTACACTAGCCCAGTAGGAAACTATTCTACCAACGCTAAGTGTATAAAGTATGATATATGCACATGAGGTTGGACACCAAAAATGATTTGAGCAAAGTATGAAAAGGAGGACTAAAGCAAGAGATTAATGATCACAAAATACTCGTGTGTCCAAGAAATACCAAAGTATCCACAAATAACCCAAGTATCCAAATGGCACATAAATGTTAAAAAGAAATCTAAGTGCCCAATGAAATACATAAACATCCAAAAATACCTAAAGGTCCCACTAACTCATTTGTCGACCCTTATATCATCACAAACTTGTCTTATATCCAGGATCAATCATTGTCACAATCAAAACTATAAATCTCATTAATTCATCAACTCACATTTGTTCCAAAAACCACCAAGTATTTCAAACATATCAAATTTTATCAAATATCGTACCTTTCACAAAGAACCTCATTCTCAAACATTTGATAAAAGGTAACCACTTACTTTCGTCTCTCGTACCCGACACACACATGTGTTCTACACATTAACCACATACATCTCATTCTTTTTAAATGTTTAATTATTTTCCAGGCATGCCATAAAGGCCTCGTGTCACTCTGGACATACCCCATTGGGCCCCGTGTCACTCCGGGCATACCCTTTCAGGCCCCGTGTCATTCATCTTATACTCATATCATAGCTTATCAAAACACAAGTTCAACTTACATTTCGTTCAACAACCACCAAGTATTTCACTCATGTCCAAATAACAAATATCCAACATTTTTATTTCATGTGACGTATGCCGTCCATTCTTACAAGTTTACATATGTCAAAGTACGTTGGAAAATCAACATTATCACCAATCATACAATGATAGGATAAGAAGGGGTATTTTGGTCATTAATGAAGTGCACTACAAGGATATACCAAGTATGGAATCAAACAAGTCAATCGAGAGGTCAAGGGTTCAAGACGAATAAAAATTCATTTTTTTCAAGTCTGTACCGGTAGAGAACTTTTGTGTCTACCGGTAGAAAGAAGTAACAAAAATCCAGTGAGTTACGGTACCGGTAGAGCACTTTTGTGTCTACTGGTACAAGAGGCAATTTTTTCTACACGAAAGGTGCCTGATCAACAGCTTTTTCCGAATGAAAGGGGGTTCCAACCCAAGTCAAATTAGATGTTTCAAACACTAACTAAACATGAAATAAGAGTATATCAACTACCACTTTGTAGATTTAGCAACCAATTAAGCGGAAACCAAACTCAATCAAAACAAAACCCATTCCAATGGAAATTTTCAAGATCTAAAACCCATTTATGGAGATATTCAAGTTTAACTAGAAATTTGTAGGCAACCCAAAGGTATATGCAACAAATCAACAAAATACAACTAGAGAGAGTAGAAATTTGTCCCCTACCTCAAAGATTAAGCTTTAATCAAGCCAAAATGCGAAACCCTTACTCCTCCTAGCAAACCCCAGCCGAAACTTGATCTCTCGGAGTGATTTCAACGCAACCCAAGCTCCATAGTGCATGTAGGTGAAGAGTTCAAGTGTAGATCTTGGTGGGTTTTAAGTATTGGAGTGTATTTTGGGAGAAGGGTGAAGAAAATTTGAGAGGGGAAGGAGAGGGAGACACGTCTGCCATAAGGGAGAGAGAGAGAGAAGTGTTTTTCTAAAAAAAAATCAGCCCCAACTTGCCTTATACACATATCCCTAATTGCACTCACAGCCCCTCATGTTCAAATGTGTTTTAAATACACCCAAATACAATTACAAGGTTCACATTGACCCCACTTGCATTTTAAAACACTCCTCACATTTTTCCATCATTTTTTTTTTCGGAAAATCATTGAAAAACACGGGTCCTTACATTCTACTCTCCTTAGAAAAAATTTGCCCTCAAAATTTCGTACAACCATGCTATTCAAACATGACATGCAACATGTACTCAACATCATAAGCTCACAAAATGCAACATGTAAATAAAATACCCACATAGCTCAAACAGAAAACAACTCCGGATGTTTCTCTTTCATCGACTCCTTGCTACCAAAATTATTTAAAAAATGACCATTCTAACCGTATAGACTTTCTTCGCAATACCTGCTTGCTCACGCCTCGGACACGTATCAGCTTCTAACTTAACTTCGAATCATTTCAAAGTATGGAACAACTAGGCTTAAACCATCACCACATGCAATACCATAACTCTAAGGTCCTTTAAGCTCACTATGCATACTAGTTGTCTACCTTGTGTCTCCGCTACTGCCTTTAATTCAGAAATCCAAATAAATCCATAATGTTCCAAACACTCTATCCCGCAACCATATCATAACCTCAAGCTCTTACGTGTAGAAATTTACTTACAAAAGCCAAGCTCTCAACCATTTCCCATCAACACTAACCAAGAAAATTTACCTGGCTCACTTTGATCAATATTCATCAAACTACAACTCTAACAATACCAAGATAAATCAATCTCAAACGTCGACAGTATTTGACAGTAGAGGTAAGCTCACAAAGGTTTCAATACCAACACACTCTATTCGCATCCAAATGGCCTAACATACCCATATTCCATTAGTAAGTTTGTTCTTATTACACCATACCATATCAGTATCCCCTAATCATTTAAATTTCTAATTACCCAAACATTAACACATCCCTTGATTACATAAGTTACTAGTACCTCTAGACCCCATCCATATAACTATAAGTTAAAAGAACTTCAATACTAGAAAAATCATGATCCATAACGATGACACTAGGCACGAAAGCTTTCAAGTCTAAAATCTTCATAACCCATGCTTTTGACTTCACCCCAACCCAACCTCCAGAATCATATTTACACCCTAGTCAAACCCATATATCTTTTACTCAAGTGTCTAGTTCACTCTTCTAGCTTCTTGAATTTAAACGAATCGGATCTCAATTCTATTAGTATCATGTAGTCTCACATACGCTTCTCAATATTATCCCCAAATTTAACCGCACACAACCACCTTCCGCTTAATGCTCCAACTTACTATTTTAACATGAGAGTTAATGACTCACCTCAACTTTCTATCAACAACCGTATAAGTACGACTTTTACTTTACTTCCCTCTCTTGAGTCTTGAAAAGAAATCTTCTAGTCATACACCGTGTTCTAACCGATTTGAGTGATCTTAAACTGCACACACACCCTCAATGATTAGTAATATTATCATCCCCAATCACCTCAAAGGAAGACAAGTAAACCTTGAAATGCACACACTCATTCTAGTTATCATCTCACCTCTCTACATACTAAGCACCTATACCATCTAGTTTTCATATAGTTTTAATCTCATTTATGCCTCACACTAGAACATTAAACTCTAACTTGACTAAGCTTGCAATCTATCCTCGGTCTTCTCAGTACCGGAGCCTACACCTCCACTTTCTAGTCATGACCTTCTTTCTTCCTCATCAAATTCTACCACTGTTAAATTATTCAAAAGTACACATAAATCTCTCAACATAAACCCAGACCATCGTCCTTGACACCTATCATCAGCAATCTTCAAAGATATACATCTGTTTGCCAACCAAAATTGTTATAACCCAAGTACAACATTACCTACTAATCAAATCCTCATGTCCCTTTTTGTAGTCTCATATTCAACAACAGTATCAAACCCAATATCCTCGACATATTCCCATCAAATCTAATTATCCCAAGTATAGCGCAAAGCAAACATCAAACGGTTTTAAAAGTTAAACAAAAGCAATTCCATTCATGTCATCTAGAAGACACCTCGGATTCCTTGTGTTCTTACCCACAACCTTTGCCAAACACCACAACCTCCATCTATATTATCCCCACTAAAATATCAAACTCACTAGTCCCTAGCTGTCGTCCTCAATTAATGCATAATTTGCACTATAGCTTTAGGTTCACCAATATGTTTCACAACCAATAGATTAACTCTATACAACACTCCCACTTTAGACACTATCCTCCATCATAGTCTCAACATCACCCCTCTACCAAATTTTTCCAAGTAAGTGCACCGATTACTGTAGTTACAAATTTAGAGTTCTAAACTGCCAAGGATCCAAATGAGTAACAATCCGTACCGTCCCTACATGACATCTGGTAAATCTCATCTCGCTGGTTCCTCAACACCTTTGTACTTCACATTTTCACAACCACAAGAAGTATTACGAACTGACACCTAAAAATCTCGCTACGACTTCTCATGCTTCTAATTAACTGTCACATAAACGAAAGACAGCCACAAGTTGAATAACCCACCTCTATGGATCGAGAGCAACCCAAATGCCCCATCCTAACACCTCAAGATTATTGCCAATGCACGGGTCCAAAACTACCAACAATACATAAAATCATTTGCTCAAGCCAAACCATCAACACCCAATAAACTACTCGACAAGCCAATCTGGCAAACCCAACAGTGAAAACACCCTCATGGTCTTGTTACCCAAACAAGTGAATCCCATCGAACCTTTCAATAAAACTCTTTCTATACCTTCCAACTGAAATAATTGCTCGTTCTAATTCAAATAGTCATAAGCTCTTCTTACAATACCAAAAACGTGGATATCCCATCATCAATAGAAACAATTTAAGACCCTCAGGTAGTTATTGAAAAACCTAAGTATCAAAGCTAACGGATACATCATGCCAAAGTCTACCAAATCTATCCTTAATAACTGAATAAAAATATCTTTCCAAGACCCACCCCCAATAAAACTTCAAATTTTACTCCACACCACGAACATGTACTTCGTATAAAACCACATCCTCTCCCAACCAAGTCTAACACCTAGGTTAAACAATTGTACCAAATTTTGATGCATTTAACAATTTCATAGTCAGAAGCTTATAGGGCACTCCTTACAATTACCATATCAAAAATTTAACCCCCAGCAATCAAGTCAATCTCAATCAAGAAATACCCAGTCAACTGGAACCCCAAGCCTCCACAAATTACAACAAACAAGTCTACCGACTCCAAATAATGACAATTTTCAACAAATCACAGTGACACCAAAGAAAAATGTAATATCTTCAAGCAAAGAAACAGTACAAAATTTCACTACGCAAGTATTCCAATTTACATGTCCTAATTTGTAATCACATTAAGCACTTAGCACGTCAATCAAATGCAGGACCATACGCCTTTGAAGTAAAGACACAACATGCTCTTTTATATCAGCACTTGCTCTATCGCCCGTATCTCTTTACACACCTCCACTCACCCACATGTGCTAATAGAGTGACATCAGAAGTTTGATTTGAATTGTGCTGGTCAGTCACCCTTCAAATAAATCATCTACGTCATTCTTAAACTACAATGGCAAAATAAATAAGTACACATTCAATCCCGTTACTAGTGACGCAAATTCTCACATCAATACACACCCTCCGTCACGTGACTAAATCTCCATCTCCCAACACAAGTTAGACAATAAAACTCCACTCTACAAAAACTTTATATGTAGTCTCACGTGGGTGGATATATGTTACTCAAGCAAGCACACAATACATGTGAAAAAAAAAATGACTTTCATGAGAAAATAATGCAATGGTTTTAAGCCTCAAGACTATAAGTCTCCCCACGGTCCCTAGGTTTTCGAACCTAATGCTTTGATACCAAGTTGTCACGCCCTCATTTTTTTTTAATAATCAAAATTCATATAGAATCCGCGTAGGACTTATCAAAGTCGTACATATATCCATTGAAAGGTCAAAATCAAATATCCAATTCCGAATCAAGTTCAACGCGTCTCTAACCGACGGATACCCATACCCAAGTACATTAACATCAAAAGGGTTTATTTATTACATAACTTGATATTGGCAAGAGATTTAAGAAAAATTGAAATTTTCAGAGTCGCCTTCCAAAATACATTGAGTATCAAAATGATAAAAATAGCCCCATGACTCATATATGCTTCAACCATGCATTCACACTCCTAGCATCCGCCTCATGCTCCTTGCCAATAACCTGAAAATGGATAGGTTGAGCTACACTAGCCAGTAGGAAACTATTCTACCAACGCTAGGTGTATAAAGTATGACATATGCACATGAGGTTGGACACCAAAAATGATTTGAGAAAAGTATGACAAGGAGGACTAAAGAAAGAGATTAATGACCACAAAATACTCGTGTGTCCAAGAAATACCAAAGTATCCACAAATAACCCAAGTATCCAAATGGCACATAAATGTTAAAAAGAAACCTAAGTGTCCAATGAAATACATAAACATCCAAAAATACCTAAATGTCCCACTAACTCATTTGTCGACCCTTATATCATCACAAACTTGTCTTATGTCCAGGATCAACCATTGTCACAATCAAAACTATAAATCTCATTAATCCATCAACTCACATTTGTTCCAAAAACCACCAAGTATTTCATACGTATCCAATTTTATCAAATATCGTACCTTTCACAATTAGGGTCTGCCTAGAGAGAGAAACACTTTTTGCTTCATTTCTCAACTACACCAGACCTTCTAAAGCTTTCTCTCTCTCTACTTTTCTGGTGGATTCTTTCGATGAACGCCACTAACCACCATCGTAGATCTCCTACTCCACCAATCGCCACCGGAAACCGTCGCGACTATCCATCTTCCTCACTGTCATCACCCCTTTGCAGAGTCTTTTTCAGGTAACAAAATCCTCAACCTTGTAGATTCGTATTTTTTAATCTTCGATCTTCTTGTTATTTTGATGTTTTCAAGTTGTTTTCTGAACTTTGGCTTAACAAACAAGGGTTTTTCTCGTCGTTGATAGCCATCAGAACGGCGATGAACAGTGGAAAGCTTATAATCACTGTTCATCATGTTCTTGAGTTGACACCTCCTCGAGACCCTTCATTTCACTTTTTGATCTTCTGTCCTTTAAATCCAAAACGAAATCTTGTTTTTAATCCGAAACCGTGAATCTAGGTCCTGACCGAGTGAGTCCCGAGCCATTTATAACCCTTTCACAATTTGTTCTATCCGTGACATATCATATGTCTCGGATCTTATGGACATTTAGATGAAGATAGGAACGAGTCAGGAAGTACCCGAGCTCCCTTAGCCACGTAGTTTCCCGAGCTATTTTTAGTTCACCAACAATTGTGGCTAACTGTGTTTCACCCGTGCACCTTTGTTAGGTTTTAGCAACCCTGGAGCCAATCAACATCTCCTCGGGGAGCTCCAACCGAACCGGTAAGTCGGAAGTCGCTCAGCATAGTGAGAGTTACTATTGCTTCTTCTTTAACTGAGAAGCTCACGTTCCCGGGATTGAGATGGCCTCCGCAGATTTAGGAATGGACCAAGCTGACCTCGGTCCACTCGACTCTATTCCTTCCGACGAGAACGACGCAAGGTGCTCGGATGAGGAGGGTTCAGTCAACCAAAATGCAATTAGCAGTGACTCCGAGGAGGTTGGTCCCGCAACAGAGAGAGATGAAAATGGGGCGGCCGATCATGACCCAGATTTCCAACCCGAGGCGACTTCTTCAGAACCAGGGAATAACATGCCCGGGACATCAGAACCAGGGTCTGAAGGCTCAAATTTTAAAATCGAAAAAGGAGCCCAACCCTTACCTCCGTTATTTTAGTGGGAAGCCCGAGAAGTTTCGATCCTTTTGTAGAAAGTAGCAGACCCCAGCTGATGTGGACCTGAGGCTCATGCATCACAAAAATGTTGTCTTCACGCCCGAACACATTACCGTACCACTTCTAGCAATCACCAAGGATGGCCTCCACTTCCCTGTGAACTAGTTCCTCCGCCAATTCCTGTTAGAGTATCAACTCAACTCGAGATTCCTCGCGGTGAACGCTTTTCTGATAATCAACGGCATCCATGCCCTCAAAGAGAAGTTCAGCTTACCCTTTACTCTCCCAGATTTAATTGGGGTTTATAGAGTTTCCCGAAATAGTCCGTCCGGCTGTAGGTTCTTGTCGCTCTGAAGCACTCCCAAGGAGCCTCGGTCTTACTTGATCAATCACCTTCTCGACTCTAACCCCTGGGCAAATGATTTCATTGAGGTCCGTGGGGATTTTGAGTTTGGTCCTGGGGAGGGCAATGTGTGGATGGTCGATTTTCACCAGTTGTCTTTTGAAAATGATGTTTTGAAAATAGAGTCGCCACCCGGGTTTTTTGGAAAATGGTTTAGGCCTCGAGAAACCGTTTTGAAAATGATTTGGAAAACAATTTGGAAACCAGAGATTCGTTTTGGATTCGGGAGCCAGGTTACGAGCGGGGAAGGGTTTTAATGCACCCTGCTCGCCTGATTAAAAATCGATCTTTACTAAACATTTGTGGAAATTTTAGAAAATATTTTAATGCCAAACTTTAACAAATAAACATTTTAAATCAAGTAAAAGCAGACGATAATAATGAAAAACAAGCATGCAAATTACAGTAGGAAAATCAAGGGTTCAAACTGTTCATATAAGGAAGTGATTCAAAATTTCAGATTTTACAAAAGTGTGCCGTGCGGCACACTAGGTGTACCGTGAGGTACAGAAAGTGTGCCGTGCGGCATTTTTCATCATTCTAACGGTCAAATTTTCAAAAGAGTGCCGTACAACACTCCAAGTGTACCGTGCAGTACAGGAGGAGTGCCGTGTGGCACTGTTTCCTTCACAAACAGTTCAAAACTTTGATTTTCGAAAGGAATGACATAAAGGCACATACAAAGCATGAAACTTAATTGAAAATAGATTATTTTAGATAGGAAAACAGTGTGTTTAAATAAAGAATATTCCTCCTCACTAAATTACCCCGTACGAGGTGATATTTTCACCGTACGATGCAACCGGGAGGTTTATAAACAAAATGGTTTTTACTATAACATGGGCGTACCGAATGCAGAGACAATATTGATCATCATCCGCACTCGGCATCCCTCCCCTCAGGGTACCAAAGCTAAGAGTTTTGGCGAAACAGGATTATACCTTCGGTTTGAAACTCTCGAATAGAAACTCTTTCTTGATCCTTTGAGTGTGGCTTAGACCTCCAACTTCACTCTGGTACCATGGCTACGATGATTGATAGCTTGAACTTGGACAAATTTTGAATATGAACCTCACAGCTTTGGACCGAAAACAGGGGAATTGAATTTCTGATTGGGTTTGCTTTGGAAAAGAGGATTGGATTGGTTCCTGGAAGATTATGCGTATTAAAGAGGATGGCTTATAATAGAGAAGGTGTTTTGACAGGGGTTTTATGAGTGGAGTTTCATGGTTTTCTTCACAATTTTTCATTGCCAATTCCGTAGCATCCAATCGACATACATAGGCGTAGGAATATCCTTGGCCATTACGTATTCTTGCTACCCACACAAAGGAATCATGACTATTCTATAGCCTGTTAAGCCTTGCACATAACCATGATGATCAGAGGAAGCATTCGCCAACATTTTGAGCTGCTGGAACTCTGCAAAAGCTGTGTGACAAGTGACAATGCCGTGCGGCAAACTTCCACCGCCAAAGTTCAAAAAGGCTGTTGTACGTGACTAAGGCTGTACCGTGCATGAAAGATGAGTACCGTAGAGTACTGTTGACTGAGTTGACTTGAAGAATTTCAATCCGAGACTTTCCGGGTATTTCTTTTTCATCATCGGGGATTAAAATGTACACAAACGTCTCATTTTGGGGTGTCTACAATTGCCCCTCTTTGACGAGGCTTGTCAATAATTGTGTGATGAAAGTCGCGTCAAAGATAGAAGACACCCCTCCATTCGAACATTCGCGGGAAACAAGTAAATTATGATGCATGTGGCCGCACTCGTATGAGCTGCCTACGTACCCCATTGTAGGGATCAAACCTGTAACGACCCGAATTTGTGCAAATAAAAATTTCGTTAAATAATTTAGTTATTTATTTTTAATTTTCGGATTATGGGAATATTTTTCTATTAAAATATTATTTAATCCTTTTAATTCGAATAAATAGAATTCTATCCATGCATATATGCGTACGAGACCGAGTAACACATCCGTTACATTACCGTAGCACCCGGAGACCGATATTAATTCCCGAAACCAACCCAACCACCATCTTTATGGCTCCCAACTAAACGGTACCTTGGATAGTACCCACCATCCCCACTTGGAACTTGGTATGTTGACCAAGTTAGAGAGAGAGAGAGAGAGAGAGAGAGAGAGAGAGAGAGAGAGAGAGAGAGAGAAGTGTGTGTGTGTGTGTGTGTGCATGCATGTGTACTTTGCACATGCAAGGTTTAATGTTTGTTCACTTGCACAAGCAAGTGGAGGGGTAGAGGAAGCTTCCTAAATCTAAGGTTTTGTACCCAAAACTAGTTAGAACAAGCCTTGTTATTTTTGGAGAAACCTATACATACCCACACAATACATGCATTTGTGTACAATCTACACAACCTAGACCTATTTATGCTAGTCCTTGCACTCCAAGTCTCCATGAAACATGCTTCCTTGTTTTAAGGAAAGAATATTCCCCTACTACTAGCCCATTAAGGATACCCCCTTAGCCATAACTCCATGCACATGCATATTTGTGTACATTTGCTCCTAAAAACACCCCGTAACAAAGGTGACCATGCAAAAACCTACACAACGAGAGGCATATTTTCCCCACCCCTTGTTTCCCACGTTAGATACCTTGTATATCTCCATATTTGTTCATCTTGCAAGTGTAGAACAACCTAGACCTAGCCTAAAACCACCACATTTACTCCTCCCATGTGAAACTTTCGGCCAAGAGAGAGGGAGTGACTACCAAAAATTTCAAGAGGAAGAGAGGAGGTCCCATTTTGGCTATAAATAGATTACCCTTTGTTCTTTTGGAGCACTTTATGCTTTCCTTATTTGTTTGTCTCCATAGCTTCCAACAAACCAACCAACTTCTACCACCTTTTAGCCAACTTATTAGGGTCCTAATTAGCTGCTTACTAAGTTAATTAGTAAGTAAGTGAGGGAGATTTAGGAGGTTCTACACCAAAGGATTGCTTTTCGGCTTCCGGTTTACACCCGGAAATCAAGGTAGTTTACTAAACTAACCTTCTAATTAGTCATTTCTAGTTTTATTATGATGTTCTAATTACTTTTCTAAGCTTGGATTTGAAGCTTGATTGGGTTAATTAGTGCATGTATTAAGTTATTATGCATGTAACTTAGTGTTTAAGAAAGGAGATTTCATGTAGAAAGATTAACAAGAATGTTAATGAGGTTCTAATTAAAGTGGTTCTTCATGAAATTAGAAGTGAGATTAGTAAGATTAAAGTGATTAGAAGTGATTAGAAGTTGATTAGAAGATATGTATTTTTCTAGACAAGATTCTAGCATTATTAAGTAAATATTTCATGGAAGAAATTGTTGATTAAATCAATGGTTATTGTTATATTTAGTGAGGGAATTGTTCTTACTAGAAAGAAATATCTAGTGTTTTATGGAAATTTTTGTAAGAAAGTATGGAGTTTTTGCTAAATAAATATGAAGGGAGAATTTTTATAAATGTTTCCTAGAAATGTTTTTACTAAATTATTGTGAGTATATTTATGGCTACGATGAAAAGAAAAGAAGCAAATGGAGTTGATTAAATTTTCTAGAAAGAAAATTGTGATTTTACTAGATATAAAAAAAATGTTTTATTTGAGTTATTAGAAAGAAAGTTTTCTAGAAATATAAAAAGTATATTTTTGAGAGATTAAATATTTTTATTGGAGATAAATTTATGGCAAGAAATTTCTGGAAAAAGAAATTTGGAGTATTTACTTTTGAAGAGGAGTTAGTTGACTAAATTATTTCTTTAAGAAGAAATAAAATAGTTTTACAAGAGAAAAGGGAGAAATAAGATTTTTGATGAAAAATAAAGTTTGAGAGAAATTAGGAAATATTATTTTGGGGAAGAGTTGGTGCATTAAAGTGCATGATTTCATGTGAAATGATTTTTGAGGAAATATTAATTGCATGATTTTATGTGAGAAGATTTTTGTTGGAGAAATATCATTTTTGAGAAAGTTGGTGTATTACTACGTATGATTTTATGTGGAAATGTTAAATTGGGAAATATGAGTTTTGAAAGAAAATTATGGAATATTGCATGGGCATGATTTGAGCATGAGACAATGAGCACGTACACGAAACGTTATGACACAGGGTTTCATTAAGTGAATAACTGTTGACGAGAAAATAGAGATGAAAATGAAACTGAGTTTTGAAATGAGAGATGAAATTTTTTCGAGAAATGAAATGAAATGAGATAAGATGAGATTTGGATGCCACCTCAAGTTCGCGGAGAGAACTTGGAGGAACGGTTTTTATACGGTAGTGCAGCGAGAGCGCCACTTCCGGTTCGCGGAGAGAACTTGGATGTTTGGGCTAAGCGTGCACAACACACGATGAACGGACTTTGCAAACAGGCTGTTAAGTGCGGTGATGCAAAGCGGCCAGGACTGTGTCGTGTGAGTCGCGGGGTGGACGGACCGTGCAAATAGGCTGTTAAGTTCGGTGATGCACGATAACCGAGACCTAGAGCGGAAAGGTTGGTATCGTCAGCTGAGAGGAGGCTTAAACAGACCAATAACTTTCGAGTGGTGGGAGACATATGAAATTTGAAGAAGAATGCCAAGAAGGGCACGGATATGAGAAAACCGATTTTTAGGAATATTGTTGATAATGAGTTATGTTCGAGTTATTAATTGAGACACTATTTTCGAGAAACTGACACGTGACACCATATTGAGACACAGAAAGGAAGTACTATTTTCTGCGCATATTACTCCGATCCGCACAGACTTGCATGTTATACTACATGATTTTACTGTTCACAAGTATTGTATTCTGTTTTTGAACTTATTGTTCTAGAATTGCTACTTAGAAGTTTAGTATAGTGAACTACTGGGCTTTGCTCACGGTGTTGCACTCGTGTAACCCTGGCATAATACCATGATGTTGCCTGTGCACCTCGGACGTATTATGTCAGATTATCTAGATGGACAGGACCGATACCGTGGAGACCAGCCCTATGGAATAGGAAGTGCTGTCGGAGTGGGGAATGACCTGGCGCAGGGATAGACAAAGACCTAGAACCACTCTGGTTGTTATTTATATAGTAATTGGAGACATTATTATTTGTATTATAGTTTGAGATTAAACTTTATTAAGGTTTGTAATAATAATTAACGTGCCCAAATTTTGGGGGCGTTACAAAACCAGCGTAGTTCATTAGGGCTTAATGCATAATGATGAATTACAAGGGTTTATTGAAAACATACCTAGATTGGATTTGTGGGGATTGTCACCTTTGTTTTTCAATGAGGGAAAAACGAATGATGTGTTGTATACAAAACCTGCGACTTGACATCGTCGGAGAATTTCTTAAAAATCTTCTGCCGGTGCAGAATACCGTCGTTAATGCCAGAGAGGACTTACGAAACCAGTCAGTGTTGAGAAAACCGTCCTTAATGCCGAAGAGGACTTACGAAACTAGACGGTGCTAAGCAAACCGTTGTTAATGCCGGAGAGGACTGACGAAACCAGTCTGTGTTGAGAAAACCATTGTTAATGCCGTAGAGGACTGACGAAACCAATCGGTATTGTGAAAACTGTTGTTAATGCCGAAGAGGACTTACAAAACCAGTCGGTGTTGTGAAAACAGTTGTTAATGCCGGAGGGGACTTACGAAACCAGTCGGTGCTGAGAAAATCGTTTTTAATGCCGGAGGGGACTTACGAAACTAGTCGGTGTTGAAAAAATCGTGGTTAATGCCGGAGAGGACTTACGAAACCAGTCGGTGTTGAGAAGACCGTCGTTAATGCCGGAGAGGACTTACGAAACCAGTTAGTGCTGAGAAAACCGTCATTAATGCCGGAGAGGACTTACAAAACCAGTTGGTGTTGAGAAAACCGTTGTTAATGACGGAGAGGACTTACGAAACCAGTTGGTGTTGAGAAAACCGTTGTTAATGCCGGAGAGGACTTACGAAACCAGTTGGTGTTTCAATGAGGGAAAAACGAATGATGTGATGAAACCAGCGAGTGAGGTTTTGTGTGCATGGGGTTGTTTCGGTAGATCAACTATTGAGTTTTTGTTCGTAAGAACCAGAGCCAATCAACTTTTGCGATTGTCCAAGATAGAGCAAAAGGGTTGCTAAAACTTGATTTGAGCGAGACCAGTGATGATCTTCGTAAAAATTGGTTTGAGCGAGACCGATGATGATCTCCCCAAAAATTGGATATTGTGGCTTAGAAATCCCTTGGAAGGTTGAATCTAGTGCCAAAAACCTTTGAAAAATACAGAGGTGTGCCGTGCGGCACGGTATGAGTATCGTGCGGCAAAGTCTGAAATATATACACTGTACGGCAGAGGGAATGTGTCGTGCGGCATACAATGTGTGCCGTGCGGTGGAGTTGGTGTGCCGTACGGCACAGGTGGTTCTATAACCGCCCGAAATCTTTTATTTTTTCTCCCACTTTCAACACATTCAAACTTCTTGGTCGGTTATTTGGAGAGGGTAAAGAATCCGAAAATCACATTCCTCCTCATTCTTCTTTTTCTTCCTCATTTTCCCTAAATCTCCTCAATCTCTCAGTTCATTTACATCCGAAATCAAAATTTTCTTCCGAGATATTGTGACCATGGCAGATTCCAGTGATGAGCAAGGCGGTTCTTCTGTGTCTACCGAATATACATTGTCGTTGGTATTCGAGGAGGCGGGTACATCATCCGGTGCAACCGAGAGTGACTCACCCGTAAGTATTCCGACTGAAATGGGTTTGGTTATTGCAGATCCGGTTCATGAAGCTTCTCATACGACACCGATTGGGGCTGAAGCGACATCACTCATGCCGAAAACAGTACCAACAGGACTCGGTGAGGCTTATGCCGGCGAGACCTCAACTCCAGTGGGGGGAAAGGACACCATGGGTACCGGTGGTGATGTTAGTGGAGATTCAGGTATTGTGCGGCACACTCAAAGTGTCGTGCTTGATATTGAGAGTGTTGTGGCTATGGATCCAAGTACCGTACGGCATATGGAGAGTGTCGTGGCTATGGGTGAGAGCACTGAGGGTGGTGATTAGAGTACCGTGCAGCATATCAAGAGTGCCGCGACCATTGGTCAGAGCACCGTGGTGAGCCTTCCGGTTGTTCATGAAGGTCCAGAGGCTATGGATATTGATCCTCCAGGTATGGGTACTCCGCTCTCTGATATTGCAATGAGTCTTGGTGGGATTGACGTTGTTGTAGAAAAGACCAGTGGCCAGGAAAGCGGGTCTCAGGCTGTTGTTATTCTGGGTGATGTTCTGGGTGCTACCCTTGTGACTGAGGTTACTATAGGTGGTGAGCACATTGTGACTGATGTATCGGTGGTTCAGGGAGGTTCTGGTGATAGTGAGGAGGTACCCTTGGTGAGACATATTGCTTCGGGTCCGGCCATTGCAATTGGTACTGCTAGAGTGCCAGAAGAGAGTGTTGATAGAGAGGCAGAGGTTTTAGAGCCTCCACTGTTTGTTCCTGCAGTTGGTTCTTCTCGTAGGCCAGGCTTAACTTTGGCAGATACTTTGGAGGGGGCGAGAGATGAGGATATTGCGGTGACTTTGCAGGACTCCCCCCAGTTTGAGAATATTATGATTCAGGAGGGCGTACCATCTCATATTCGAGATGTTGAGCAGGAGGAGAGGCAGAGAGAGGTCGAGGTGGCTGCCGGGGAGGAGCGTATGACCATAGTCCAGGAGGTTGAGTTGGCATTGGAGCACAGGATTCATTTTACGCCTGCTACTTACGTGCCACGGGTTCACTTCTTTGTTTCCTAGGGGTGTGACACATATACTCCTTTACTGCCTTCGTACTCAGACACTGATGTTTTGCGCGACCGTTAGACCCATATTGCTTTCAGAAATCCCTTGGTATGCATCTTGTTCACTCATTACTTGTATCTGTTTACTTGTCCATTGCTTTTATTGGTGACTGACAAAAGATTGTATCATGTCTTTTGTAACAGTCTCAGAGGTCCATGGGCGGTTATGGCGGTTCAGCAAGCTCCTTGGAGTACTACAATGCCTTACCATCGAGAGTGAGGGCCTTGGTTGATGCAGCAGGTTTCACCATTTTCATTTGGATTCTGACAGTGACGCGGACGTACCGCAAGTTGATAAGGGCTTTGGTGGAGAGGTGGTGGGACACCACCAATACTTTTCACTTCAGGTTTGGGGAGATGACTATCACTCCTCTTGACTTTACTGCTATCACCGGTCTGAGAGTTGGAGGCGAGCCCATTCCATTCGATTCAGAGCTATACCTAGACACTGCTGCCTTAGAGCACTACTTGGGTAGGAGGCCTGGAGGCATTGACTCGGGGGTGAGGTATACTGTCTTGGTGGATTTCTGGGACCACGAGCCAGAGTCAGAGGAGGAGGCTAGACAGATGGCGAGGGCTTACTTGTTATACCTTTTTGGTGTTTTCCTATTTTTGAATAGGCAAGGCGTGGTACACTTGGGTTGGCTACCGGCTTTGGAGAACTTGGAGACTGCTGGACGATTTGACTGGGGTGGTGCGGGCTTATGCACAGTGTATTGCTTCTTGGGTTGCATCTGCCATGGAGTAGGCATGAGCCTTGATGGCTATTGGAGAGTACTGGAGGTAAAACTTTGCTAGCATTTCTCCTTTGTGCAAAATCATGATAATGCCTTAGCCATATTTCTTGACTTGATTGGTTTCTAAACATGTAGGTGTGGGCTTATAAGGTACTAGGAGTATTCGCTCCAGCCAACTCACATGTATTCGCTCCAGCCAACTCACATAGCAATGAGAATGTGCTTTCGTGTGCTAAGAAATGGGGACTGGAGTTCACAGGAGCAGGTGATCATAAGGGAGATTTGAGGAGCCTTCAGACTTTTTCTTGATTCTACTATAGGAGACAGAGTAAGCCTCTTTGTGATCAACTTTTCATGTTCCCTTGCCTTTAATTTTTCTGAATATGACAAACCTTTTCCTTACAGGTGAGGTGGAATGTCTGGGACAGGTTGCGCAAGGATTATCTGATCAAGAGCAGGGAGTGGACACAAAATCGAGTGTTGTTGGAGTGTCCATACGGCTGGCGATGGTACTTGGGTGACAGAGTGTCCCGTCAATCTCTTGGGATTGACCATTTCAGAGTGCCTTCGCCCCTTCCTCCACTTGTTCAGAGGACCGCTGAGTATACTCGAGTAGAGATAGAGAGGTACACAATGCCAACAGAGGTTATCTTCAACCCTTCGATAGATTATGAGGGATACTTGAGTACTCACTTGACATATGACCTGGATATGGAGAACCGCTTGAGAGCTGCTCCTGCTTTACCTGAGTTGAGGAGAGAGATTGAGGTAGTGACTGCTGATGGAGCACTTGGAGTAGTGACAGTGCTTTTTATTACTCCTGCAGTTACTCTTGCCACGACAGAGGTGACTTCTAATTGCTTTACTTGCTTCAATTACCTTTTCATACCAATATTCCATGCATTACTAATGTACCTTTGTATTTCAGATTCCTGCTGAATGGGCGGCGTCTGCGTTCCACCTGTGCAAGACTTGTAGGCCATGGTCTGTCAGTTTGTGATGGGCATGGCTCCAGAGGTATGCTCGCGAGCTGAGCCAGGAGTTGTACTTGGTTGTAGGCCTCTACTACTAAAGAGAGGGACACCGGCTCGTGGTACCAGAGAAGCTGGCAGAGGCACAGGCTGGGGCGCTGGAGAGACTAGCAGAGATAGAGAGACAGATCGTGGCACTCGCAGAAGGAGAAAGAGTAGCCGTGGAGTAGGTACCAGTAGTGAGAGAGGGGCTAGAGCTACTCCTAGCAGTGGAATTGCTGAGGTATACATCAGACTTGTCTTTCCTTTCTGTCGATCATGCATACTTCTCATTATACTTGATAGTCTTTGTTGCTTGTGCAGGGAGCGTCAGGTTCCCAGAGTGCCAGGCGTTCAGCTCTTCGAGCTACTTCAGCAGTTCCAGCTTTAGGCCGAGTCCTGCGTTCCACTACAGCCCAGGAGAGGCGGAGGGAGAGTGTACAGAGAGAGGAGTCTGCAGAGAGCAGTAGTACTGAGAGCCATCCTCCCACGCCGGAGGAGTATAGACACTTAGGATATGTGCCACCGAAGCATCCTCGTACCTGAGACAGTTGTTAGTAGTAGCATTTAGGTGGGGCCTGTGCCTCGTTTTGATTTGGGCGCCTGTTTAGCCCTTCTGTAGAGATGGCCTGCGAGCCATGGTAGTAGCCTTTACATTGGGCCTATTTGCCCCTGGATATTTATCATGCTTATTATGTGGATATTTGTTTTTGGTTTTATAGAAACTTGCGCCTTGATTTGCTTTTATTCACATTAGCAATGAATTTGAAAAATTAAAGTTTGCACATAAGTACTTAGTTAAGACAGCTGAACTGAGAATAATGGACTTGTATAGGGAAACTGAATCATATTCATGATTATGACTCCCATGCCCTAATGAAATGAACAAGCTTTGAATTTGTATGTAAAGATGGAATAGGACTTGACATGTATACGTGCCGGAGTCGTGGTCCTTTCAATGCTTTGACAAACAAGTGAAATGGACTCCTTGCAAACCGTAAATGTTCAATGTGACATGCATGATTCGACCATATCACCAAGTGTAGCTTGCCAATATTTTCATTCTTGATGTGTCCCGGCTTTTAAGGTGTCCAATCATCAAAACTTGATTGAGAACGTCAACCAAACCTTCCATTAAGTCACATGCACGTATTATGACTTGTTTGCATAGGCCATGTGTCCAAAAGAAGTATGGAATGAGTTTTGGATGTTCAAAACACAATTTTGCTGAAACTGCCAAAACTGTGCCATGTGGCACCAAAACTCTACCATGCGGTACTCTTATTGTGCCACACAACACTGGCCTAATATTGCCAAAATTTTGCAACTTGCAGCAGACTTTTGGTCTTCTCCCTTGGGCTTTTTATCACTCCAATGCACGTCCCGGAATCCTGAAGAGCGAACGTGAGGCATCCTTTGAGAAGCTTTGCAAATTTAGCATGATTCCTTATGGTTTTTGAGTCGGCACGTTCTTCGAGACGGTCGTTCTTCGAAACTTTAAACTTGGTGTTGTTCTTCATGCATAGAAACTATAAATGCCATCCATTTCACTCCTCATTTGCATCCCAAATTCATAGACTTCTCCTTTGTTCAACTCTTCTTGCAATGGCGGTGAGTTTCTCACCTTTAATGTGCCCTTGGCTTGATGATCTCGATGGCTTGGATTGGCTCAACTTCCGGGGCCATAGGCTGACTTCCCTTTTGCTATATTCGAGATGTGTACATACGTCCTGAGTTGTTACGAGTTGCAACACAATTCTGGGACCCTAGGTGCATGTTTTTCGCTTTGGTCTTCATGAACTATGCCCCACCGTGGAGGAATTCCATGTATACGTCGGAGGTTTCGATTTGGTGGAGCCTATCATCCCTTTCCAAGGGGTTGGTTTTTCCCCAGTGCTGTCTTCCAAACTCGAAATAAGTAACAATGTTGCCAAGTCCATGATTCGTGGAGGTTTTCTTCAAGAGTTTCTGCTGCTCTTCCTTTGAAATGAACCCCGTTATCTGATACAAAAACATAAGGGACTCCATATCTGTAGATAATGTTTTGCTTGATGAAGTGAGCAACCTGGACTGCCGTGAGAGTTGTGTAGGAAGCAGCTTCAACCCACTTAGTGAAATAATCAATTGCGACCAAAATGAACTTATGCCCGTTTGACGCTGCTGGTGTGATTCTGCCGATAACATCTATGCCCCAGATGGAGAAGGGCCAAGGCGAAGTCATAGAATGTAATTCTAATGGCGGGACATGCATGAGATTGGGGTGAATCTGACACTTATGACATCGCCTTAAACCAAAGCCCAGCAAGTCTTTTCTAGAGAAGTGTATCGTTCTTTGCATCCAACCATCTTCTTGCTTATGTAGTAAACAGCCTTCTCAGATCTGCCTTCTCCTTCTTGTGCTAGCATGCATCCCATTGCTGATGGAGTGACTGACAAATACAAAATCAGTGGCCATCCTAGTACAGGGGGCATCAGTACCGGAGGATTCTGCAAGTATTTCTTAATTGTTTCAAAGGCTTTCTGACACCTGTCGTCCCATTTGAATGGCATGCCTTTCTTGAGAAGATGAAACATCAGCTCACAAGTTAAGGTTAACTTGGCGATGAATCTGCTGATGAACTGAATCTTGCCGAGGAAACTCCACACCTCTTTTTCCGTTCGTGGCGGGTCCATTTCAAGAATAGCCTTGATTTTGGATGGATCCACTTCAATTCCTGGGGTTGTGGTCATGAAACCCAACATTTTTCCGGCCGTAACTTTGAATGTGCATTTTTCGGGATTGAGACGCAATTTGTACTTGTGAATCCTTTCGAAGAACTTCCTGAGAGCATGCAAGTGCTCTTCTCTTTCTTTGGACTTGACAATCATGTCATCCACGTATACTTCAACTTCTTTGTGGATCATATCATGCAGTAAAGTTGTAGCGGCCCTTTGGTAAGTAGATCCGGCATTCTTTAACCCAAACGGCATAACCTTGTAACAGTAGGACCCCCACTCTGTAGTGAAAGTAGTCTTCTCTCGGTCCTCAAGGGCCATGAGAATCTGATTGTAGCCTGAAAAACCATCCATGAAAGAAAGCAACGCATGCCCTGCAGTGTTGTCTACGAGTATATCTATATGTGGCAGCGAAAAGTCATCCTTAGGGCTGGCTTTGTTCAAATCTCTGAAATCCACGCAGACTCTGATCTTCCCGTTCGTCTTGGGAACAGGCACAATGTTGGCGACCCACTGAGGGTATTCCGTTACCATTAAGAATCTTGCATCTTTCTGTCTCTGAATTTCATTCTTGATCTCTAGCACCCAATCAGGCCTCATTTTCCTCAATTTCTATTTAACAGGCTTTGCATCAGGATAAAGCGAAATTCGATGCTCCACGATTTTTAGGGTCAATTCCAAGCATGTTCGCGTTAGACCATGCAAAAGCATCTTGAAATTCTTTTAGAAGATCTGAATGAGCTTTAAATTCCTCCGAAGACAACCCAGAACCAATTTGAACCATTCGTGGATCACTCTCATCCCTCAAATTTATTGAAATTACTTCTTCTTTAATAGCCTGAGCGTGCCTTTCGTTTTCTCGTTTGATTAGAGATCGGACTTCTTTTGGAATTTCTTCCCCAAACTCAATCCCATCATCTTTAGGGTCAACACAATTTATTTCAGACACATCAAGATAAGCAAAGTCGATTTCATTCATTGCAAGAAAGGTGGCCCTAGGGGCATGATACATGAGAGTGGACTCAAACTCAAAAGAGAAATGCTGACGTGGAGGACCAACAGACACGTGCTCTAACACAGTGCTAAACTCAGACTTAGTGCTAGACTCTGACTCAAATCCAAATTCAGTGCCAATGTAAATAATTTTGGGTACAAAAGTGCAGTTTTTATAAATTCCATTGGCATCCACAATGAGCGATGTAACATCTCCAAGGGCTTCTTGGCTTAGCATCATCAGTTCCATGTCTCTAACAGGCTCCAAATTAATCACCATTGCAGCAGGCCCGTCCTCGACCATACCTATTGGACTTTCATCCCCAAACAACGATTTCAAATTCCCTAAGTCAAAAACTTCAATTCAGTCAGATTTGCATTGCTTGACCAATTCTTCTAGCTTCTCTGATTCATCATCACTGTCCCATGTGTCATTGGCGAAGATTTCAAACCCTGGCAGTTTGATTCTTTTCTCCATGTCCCAAAATGGTTTTGGCTCTCCTTGATAGATAGCTTCCTTTCCTTTGACGAAACGAATGGGACCTTTCATAGATTGAGCACGAGCTCAAGCTTTCCATCCACTTCCCAGTTCATTCTCATTGGGTTGATAACCAAGGCCAAAGCGGTGATTGTTCCTAGGAAAATTTGGGAATTCAGGTACCCCTTGATTGTTGCGGCCCAACCCCAAACTAGGCATGTAAGCCATTTTCCTCATCATTTCAATGATTGTAGAGCTAATCGAGAAATCTTCATCCATCTTGACAATGAGAACTGCCCCAGCGGTGTCAAAAGAGAATCCTCCAAAAGTGACATCTTCTTCTCCATGTGCGATTTCAAGCACAGAAGCGTTATCAGAGACATGAGGACGATCCCGGATTCTCCATACATGGTTAGAGTTCCTGTGGCCAGGCCAAGCTGAACTTTCTGATGTAGAGAGGATGGTACTACCATAATGTCTGGATGGTGAAGCCATGGCCTACCTAGCAACAAGTTGAAGGCTGAAGGAATGTCGAGCGCATGGAACTCGACATTAGATTTGAAGTCTTCAACTGATATTTCCAAGTGGACAATTTTGACTACATCCCTACGTATATTATCATAGGCGCGCACTCCAAGGTTTGATGCTTGGAAATCTTTAGTTGTAAACCCCAAACAGTGGGCTGTGCACAGTGGGCACACGTTTAAAGCAGATCCATTGTCTAGGAGAACAACGGGAACCCATTTCTCCATACACTTCATGGTGATGTGTAGTGGCTTGTTGTAACCGGCTCCTTCTGGCGGCAAATCTCTCAGTGAATGTCACAACATGTTTTGCGCGGTTTGGCGCAAGTAAGGCCACCAATGCTTCAGGGGGAGTGTCAGGCGGCACTTCCATGTTAGACAGAGTCTTGATCAGTTTCTGACGGTGTTCCCTGGACGAGGAAAGCAGCCCCCAGATGGATACTGATGCTGGCGTTCTTTCAAGTTGCTTCTGAATGGGATCTTCTACCTGTATGGGATTCCTCTGTGGTGGTTGAGTGACTACTTCTGGTGTTTGAATGACAACTTCCAGATTACTTGGAATTGAATTGTCCTAGACGGGATCGTCCCAAGTGAATGCCCCAGCCTGAGCATGGTTAGAGGTGTTGCCTCTCTGCAGATTAGAAGGTTGATAAATCCGCCCGCTTCTTGTTACTCGGTTGACTGATAGTAGCTCTTCATCCCAAAAGTCTAAAAATTCATTGACCTTGCGCTTCTCAGACTTGATGGATTCTAATTTCTGTTTTGTGTCGAAATACTCAGACCAAAAACCTGCAAGGCTATCCTCGTCTTTTCGTTTCTTGATCTTGATGTTCTCCATCTTCTTTCCCAGATTTTCCACTGCTTGGTCATGCCAAAATGAATTATCTAACATGGCCTTATTAACGGTCCACACTTCATCGTTGTCGACCCGGATAACGATCACGTCTTCTTCGCTCCAAAATGAATCCATGGAATCCGTAATTAGAACCAAAACATCTGGCTGAGGAGGAAATGGCACAAATGGCCGAGGTAGAGATTCCCCGATAATGTAGACTTGAGAAAACCAATCACGATCACCAAAGACAGTTTCTATGGCAGAATGTTCTTCAATCCCAGGAAGTGGAGGTGGCAACAAATTATCTGAAGGGTTACTGCTAGGGACCCAATGATAAACTTCACTGAGTGTTCGATTCCATATGTCTCCAGGTTCTTCAAAAAATGCAGGAAGTGAAACTGCGTCAAGAGGATCAGCACAAATTGCTTCCCACATTTCTTGTCAATCTTCCTGTTCACTTGGTTCAACATATTCAAGAGTATGCACCATGCCTGCGATGCACACGACTTTGTCAATCCGACAGATACAAGAATCCATTGGTATAGAAACAACTGTCTTGGCATGAGAATCTGAGATAATAAACTGGCTTGGGTCCCACTCTTGGCAGAGTTCTTCCCAATCTTGATCATTCATGGCCCATTCCTCGCTTTCCATGATATCTTCCCATCTATGTTTCTGTTCTAGTTTGATGCTTTTGAGGAAGCAAACTCCAAGATCCTCTGGTACAGGGACAATTAGCTTTGGCTCAGTGGTTGGTATGATGTATAGGCTAGGGTTAAATTTGGCGGAGCTTGGGTTATTTGGAGTGGAGCTGAGGGAGATTTGGTTGATTTGGGCATTGGGCTTGTGTTCTGGCATGGGATTTGAGACAATGTTTGGCTTTTTGAGGGGGAGTGGGAGCATTCCATCTTCAATGAGGTCTTGGACTTTGTGTTTGAGACAGATACAATTGTTGGTGTGATGACCATGCATTTGGTGGTAGGAACAGAAGGCGTTTGGATTATAATTTGATGGAAGTATTTTGGGTGGCTCACGGGGCTCAAGTGTCTTGATGGCGTCTTTTTTGAAAAGCTTTTTGTAGACAATGGCTAAGGAAAAAGGGAATTGGTAGAAATCTCTCATTTGCTGGGTTGGCTGGGTTGCTATCTGGTTAATGGGCTCAGTTTTGGTTGGCTTGGAGTTTGAGGAGCTAGTCTGGGCATGGTTGTATTGGTTGGTCCCGAACAGGGTATTGCTGTTGCCAGAATAAACTCGTTTGGGCTTGACAGATTCTCCTTTCTCAAATATACCAGTTCTGAGTGCATTTTCAACTGCAAGGCCGACTTCGTAGAAATTCTTGAAGTCGGCGGTGGTTTGAAAAACTACCAAGTGTTTTGCTAAATCGAGCGCCAAGTTCTTTGTGATAATTCTCATCTGCCTTTCTCTGAGGGTCGATCTATCATCTGAGATGCTTTTCCTCTCCATCTTTTGATAAAGTCAGCAAAGGATTCGTTTGCTCCCATCTTGGTTGCGTCCAACTCTCGAATGGTCATCTCAAGCTAAATGTCGTAATTGTACTGAGCCATGAAGGCTGCCCCAATATCTTCCCAGCTTCCTTTCTTTGAAATGTCTAGATTCAAAAACCATCGCAGTGCTGGTCCTATCAGAGTCTGCTGAAACATTTGACTCATGGTGTTCTTCTCAATGTTGTACGTGGACAGAGTAGGGTGCCCATGTATGTCTGCAGATGAGCTTTTGGATCTCCACTTTCATCAAATTTTTCCCAAGCTATTGGCTTGAATCCTTCCGGTGGTTTGGCATCAGGAAATAGACACAACTTGTCCATATCAACACCTGTGGCAGCTACTTTCTCTTGTTTTTGGATTGATTCTTCTAGTTTGGCGACCTTCGTCATCATTGCTTCCAAGTTTGGATTCTCTTGTGGATTCGGCGGTGGTTGCTCCCCTGGACCTCCTGGCGGCCTGTTCTGAAGGGTCAGTCCTTGTGTTAGAAGTAGTAATTCAGCCATTTGACTATCATTGTGTTCCCACTGTTCTTCCAAGGCTAACTTGAGGGCCTCGATCTCGTTCTTGTTTGACATATCTGCAGGGCTTGCTGAATCTGACTGTATTGTTTTTTACTCAGTTCAAATTAATCAATGTTTGGGAGTTCTAGTCCAACTAGGTACAGTGTTCTTCTCGCTCTTACCAATGATTAAAACTTGATAGTGGAAACAGAATTAACTTAATGACTGGTGCGGAAAATGCTATGTGCACGCTTTTTGAAAGAAGAATTTATGTACACATGAAAGAATGATGCATGATGTGCAATGCAATATCTACAGAAACCACAGTCTTAGAAAGGATTGCCCCAATTTTCAATGCTCTGTTGGATTTATTTGAATCCCCATTTTATTTGAAAGATTTTTGCAAAACAAAGGCCGAACCTTTTTATGGGTTGCCTACATATCCCCATTTCAGAGGAATCAGGCCGTGACGTAGTTCGAGACTACAACTGGCTCTCTCTGTCAAACAACGGGAAATTCAACATAGTTGAAGTACAAACTGACTCAACTGACATAAAGAAAAGCACAAACTGACTCGATAAAGCAAAGTACAGACTCGATAAAGTTCAAACTGACTTGAGCTACAAAAGATAGACTCGACAGTCTCAAAAAGGCCCTGTAGGCTAGATTAGCTAACAACTAGCTTGCGATTGATTTTTATCTGACTCAGTTGCTATGTTTGTTGAAGGAGCTTTCTTGACTTGGTTCCTCTTGCTTTGCTTCCTTGTTTGGCTCTGGCTACTTTGGTGGATTCTTTAGAGCATACATTTTCTTGAGCTGTTTGGGAGACAGGCCATCATTCAGAAAGAGACATTCTTCATAGCAGGCTTCACAGTCACACTCATCCCAGTACTTGTGTCTTGTCACCGGATCTTGGAAGTTGTAGACTGGTGTGCCGTCTGGCTGGAATTACTTGATTGGTGGCATGATGTTTACATCTTCATCATCACTTTATTTCTCTACCCTGACAGTGATTTTGTCGGGAATATTCTTGGGTTCATCATCTTTGGGGAGGTGGAATTCCCAACCTTGACCATTCACGTTCTCAGAGTCGTGTCATTGGAGGGTTAAGCCTGGTTGATCAGACATGGCTAGCTGGTGAATCAACTTTAAGCTTGTCTTTGTCTGGAGTTTCATTTCCAATTTCTTCATTTCCCACTTCTTCAAGTATCCACACCGGTGCACCATGATGGATGGCAAAGGTGGACTTGAGCTTCTTGCGTCTGGATTAGTTACTCATTTTTGGTTACAGACCCTGATAAAAGAAATACAGTATTCTAATTATTAGGAGGAAGAGAGCCAATTGCAGCACTTTATTTGAAAAAAAAAAGGACTTTGTCTATCCAACATAGCATTTGATTATTGGGATAATCCTTCTTATTACTGTGGAGGGGATGTGACAATCTAGGGTGAAGAACTATCATGAACATGCATGCAAATGGGCAAACAATAAGTAGTAAGCAATTAACAGGATATATCACATAATCCTAACCTGTGGGTCCCTGTCCTAGGTTGGAAGGTTCTAGGTTAACTATATGCAAAGGCCGGTTTTGGGTTGGGGGGTCCACAGACTAGAGCCAAAATTTGCCTCCCAGTGTTAAGTGTATTGCATGGCAAAGGTCAAGTGGCAGGCTGACTCATCACGGTCCAGATTTGCTGAGCATCCGGGGATGTCCTAACACTAGTGAACTGGGTAGGGTAACCAAGATGCAGCAGCGGGGTTTATCCAGCATCGATGCAAGTGATGCAAAAGTTCAGCAATAAAATTGTTTTCAAAAATCACACAAATATTTTTCAAGCTTGGCTTTCCAAATTAATCACTTCTTTGATATCTTTATACAGACAAACAACCCAAAAAGCTCCAGTCGGGATGGCCGGGCGAGGCCCTGTTAGTCCGCCATTCCTTCCTTGCTATAGCACTGGGCATTTTCGTTTCGACAAGCTTTCGGGAAGTTCATAAGTATAAAAACATCAAAGTAGAGATTAATTTGAGAGTCCCTAGCAGAGTTGCCATTTTGTGGACAGTCGATTTCCACCGGTTGTCGTTTGAAAATGATGTTTTGAAAATAAAGTCGCCACCCGGGTTTTTGGGAAAATGGTTTAGGACCCGAGAAACCGTTTTGAAAATGATTTGGAAAACAATTTGGAAACCAGAGATTTGTTTTGGATTCGGGAGCCAGGTTACGAGCGGGAAAGGGTTTTAATGCACCCCACTCGCCTGATTAAAAATCAGTCTTTACTAAATATTTGTGGAATTTTTAGAAAATATTTTAATGCCAAACTTTAACAAATAAACATTTTAAATCAAGTAAAAGCAGAAGATAATAATGAAAAACAAGCATGCAAATTATAGTACGAAAATCAAGGGTTCAAACTGTTCATATAAGGAAGTGATTCAAAATTTCAAATTTTACAAAAGTATGATGTGCGGCACACTAGGTGTACCGTGCAGAACAGAAAGTGTGCCGTGCGGCACTGTTCATCATTCTAACGGTCAAATTTTTAAAAGAGTGCCGTACAACACTCCAAGTGTACCGTGCAGTACAGGAGGAGTGCCATGTGGAACTGTTTCCTTCACAAACAGTTCAAAACTTTGATTTTCGAAAGGAATGAAATAAAGGTACATACAAGGCATGAAACTTAATTGAAAACAAATTATTTTAGATAGGAAAACAGTGTGTTTAAATAAAGAATATTCCTCCTCACTAAATTACCCCGTACGAGGCGATATTTTCACCGTACGATGCAACCGGGAGGTTTATAAACAAAACGATTTTTACTATAACATGGGCGTACTGAATGCGGAGACAATATTGATCATCATCCCGCACTCGGCATCCCTCCCCTCAGGGTACCAAAGCTAAGAGTTTTGGTGAAACGGGATTATACCTTCGGTTTGAAACTATCGAATTGAAACTCTTTCTTGATCCTTTGAGCGTGGCTTAGACCTCCTCTGGACTCCAACTTTACTCTGGTACTGTGGCTACGATGATTGATAGCTGAAACTTGGAGAAATTTTGAATATGAACCTCACAGCTTTGGACCAAAAATAGGGGAATTGAATTTCCGATTGGGTTTGCTTTGGAAAAGAGGATTGGATTGGTTCCTGGAGGATTATAGGTAGTAAAGAGGATGGCTTATAATAGAGAGGTGTTTTGACAGGGGTTTATGAGTGGAGTTTCATGGTTTTCTTCACAATTTTTCATTGCCAATTCCGTAGCATCCAATCGACATATATAGGCTGTTTACATATAAAATTAACAAATCCAATAATTAAGTGACACGTAATTGAAAATGCCAAACGTTGGCAATTACCTGTTGACAAAGACACACTGGATTAAAGGAATACAAATGATTAAATACGATGTCGTATCATGGTCAAAAATGAAAAGCGGTTATTGGCAGTTACAAGCCATTACTGACGTAAAAGGTGGTGTCGAAGCCATGATATTAACTGCTAAACGTGTAAACTCCACGTGCGAACTTGGGAAACAAGGCAAATTGGCAGTTATAACACGTGGAATACTCATCGAAAGGTAGTTATTTAAATTATTGTTTAATCATTTGAGTTTGTTCAAACAACTGCACAGATTCAAAATCAGAGCTTCTGGAGGAAGAATTAGAAGGATTCAAATTCAGACGTGGAGAAGGAAACAACTGCCAACATGAAAAGTGGAAGTTAGAATTCGAAGCAAGCCAATGTTCAAATTCATTGAGCGGGAAGTTCAAATTGCAAGCAGCGTCTATAAATAGAAGAAATTGAAGAGTGAAAACCCCCAGACAAATCTTCAACAAACAGCTATCAAAAAACTGATGCTTGGTTTGTTCATTGGCAAAGTAGTTTAGGAATTCGAACTCAGTTCGAAGTAGTTTTAGGATCTCGAACTCAGTTCGAAGTAGTTTAGGAAGTAGGTTAGGAAGTAGTTTAGGATTAATCTCGATTGTTCCTGTAACAATCACCAGTTTGAAGTTCTTGTATCTGAAGTTGGAGACAATTTCGAAGTAAGTTTACCTTTGATTCATTGATCGAAGTATCTTGTTTCTTTTTGTTCTTCGATTTCCTAAGTTTGTTGGTTTCATTTCTTCGCTTGTTGAAAAAATCCACTTAATTGAGGTAATTGAACCAATAAAACACAATCGCCTGATTAGATTTGGTTTTTCCAAAGTTAATCTGAGGGAGGAGATTGAAGCTCTCTCTGGCACGCTCGCACATAATCATTTTTCAAACAGAACACTAATGTCCCATTCGAACCAAACTTTGATGGTTTAAATGAGGATAAGGGTTTTAGAAACAATGATTACGGGTTTGATGAGTATGTATTCACTCCTGGAAGTCATTTTAATGAGAAAGATAGGACCAGTGCAAAAAGGTTTAATCCAGAGATTGGAATTCCTAAGTATGCAGGGCTACCAGAGATGGGTAGAGTGCATTCAAACTACTTGTATGAACCTCTCACAAAGCAAGAACGAGGTTTTAAGCAACATAGGCCTTTCGATGATCCTTTTCAGAGGTTTCCAGAGGATCACATGCCTAGAAATACCACTTGGGAACCTCCTGTCAATTCAAGAGTGCCTCTAGGAGAACGTCCAGCCCTTCGAGATGAAATATTAGGTCTCATGCAAGAGGTATATGGACCTCTAAACCGAGGAGTGCAAACTCAAATTTATAGAAAGCCCTATCCAGAATGGATAGATAGGCAGTTCGAAGTCCCTAGGGGGTTCAAAATCCCAGATTTTACTTTATTCCATGGGGATGGAAAACAATCAACAACTGAGCACATTGCCAGATTTACGGCTCAATGTAAAGAATTAGACAATAATGGGTTTGTTAAGTTGAAATTGTTTTCTAATTCTTTGACAGGAACAGCTTTCGAATGGTACTCTAATTTAACACCAGAGTCAGTTCCAAATTGGCAAAGGATGGAAGAATTATTCCATGCACAGTTTTATCAAACTGAACCTGAAGTCACTATGGCTGATTTAGCAAGGTTGAAGCAAAAGCCTGATGAAAAGGCTGCTCACTTTATTGCTAGGTTTAAAAAGGCTAGGAACAAGTGTAAACTTCAACTACCATAAGTTGAATTTGTGAGAATAGCACAAGATGGTTTGAGTAGAGAACTTAGGAAGAAGTTCGATTCTACAGAGTTTAGAGATTTGGTTGACTTAACTTACAAAGCTTCTAGATATGAATCTTTGTTAGAAGAAGATGTCGACAGGAACAACTCTTCTTATTCAACCTATTATAAAGACTCTACTTATGAAATTGATGCTGCTGAAATTGTTGAGCATGATCCTTGTGTGTGTGAATGTTTAGTTCGAAAGGATTCTTCTATAGCACCAAGGACTAATAAGAAAGCAGTTAGCAAAGTATATTCATTTGATATTTCTAAAGCAGATGAAATTTTTGATTACCTTTTGAAGAAAAAGTTTATCAAACTTCCTGAAAATGTTAAACTTCCAACTTTGGAAGAAACAAAAGGGAAGAACTATTGCAAATGGCATGCTTCTTGAACTCATTCAACTAAGAATTGTAATGTTTTTCGTGACAGGGTTCAGGAGCAAATTAAGAAAGGAAGGATTATGTTTCCAGAAAAGACCATGGGAATAGACACAGATCCATTTCCAAAGATTGAAGAAGTAACTGCTAATACCAATGTGCCAACTTCTTTGGCTAAAACAGTTCAAGAGGTATGGCAAAACAGACGAGTTCATGTTGGGATGAATTCTATTCAGTTTGGAAGAGGAAAGCCAAAAGTTGGCCAACTTCGAGGTAATGATGGAAAGACTCACCGGCAAGATTATGCCACGGGAAGTTCTTCTAAAAAGGGTTTTAAGCAATCTCATCTTCCCATGCTTGAAGCGTCCTTTCTGGAATGCTTATGTATGGAATGCAGGGCTAATTATTTGATTTTCAAAGATTTGGATCGACAGGGGGTTGATTTCTTTCCAAAAAGGATGGAAAGGAAGGCTCTGGATCAGAATAATGAAAGAAAACCTTGGATAAACCCAAGTCTTGGAAGAAATGAGAAGCCTTGGCCAGTATCAAAGAGAAATGTACCTTCAAGTCCAGTTCCACCAGCTTCGAAGAGGGATTACCCTCCTTTGAAGAAGGTTAACACTGGAAAGGCCTTGATGGACCAGGAAACTGAAGGAGAAGGAGAACAATTCACCTTGGTAAAAGGAGTTCCTGATTGGTTTTTAAAGAAGGTTAAGCAAAACTCTTCCAGGGGTGTAAAACCCCTTCTAAAGTTGGAAACAAGATGGTTAAACCTCCAAACACTCCTGCTGGTCAATGGGTGGTGGTTAGAGGTCCAAAGACTAAAACACCTCAAATGATCCCTATGTTGACAAGAACTCAGAAGAGGAAGTTGCAAAGGAGGTATACTAGTTTCCAAATGGAAGAATATGCCACCAAGGATAATCATAATGGAGGTGATAAGTTTAACCCAAGGTTTAACAGGCTTCGAAGAGAGGATTCTGAAGAATCTCTTCAAAGAGGGTTTACTCGATCAGAAAGGGAAACACTGGAAAGTTTGGCTGCACGGATGGACACTGAGGTGCCTCGAAATAGTCCAGCTTCTCCAAATTCTTTGGCAAGCTATCAGTCTGGTTTATTGGAGGCCATGATAGTGGAACAGGAAGAAGGTGGAGGAATGAATTCATCTCCTATTGAAACATTGTCCCCCATGGAAACTTCTGCAGTGGAGTTTCCTGAGAAGATGGACGCAATAGAGGATGAATCAAAATTACCAGTACAAGAAAAAAGAACCATTCAGTTTGGGACTCTGCCTGAAGTTCAAATTAACATGGTTTCTCCTTCATTTGATTTTGGACCCTTTGGACCAGATTGCTCACCTGTTCGAAGGACATTACAACCAACAGTTGCTCCTATGGAAGTCATTGATGTATCAAGTGATGAAGAGTATAACCTTACGTATGATAATGGTTGGAGTGAAGGTTGGGGAGCCCTGGTTTCCAAGATTCAAAAGGAAGAAGAAAAGGAAGAGCTTATGATTATAGCTAATGCTATGGAGGAGCCAGAAGTGACTTCTAAAGAAAGGGCAATTTTTGTCCCAGATACAGAAACAAATTCTGAGTATCCTTTGATCGTGGATTTGAATTGTGCTGATCTTTCTTATCCTTTCAAATCGCCTTCGAATGATATGAGGCACCATTTGAAACCATTATACATATCTGCATTGTTTGATGGGATTTTGTTAAACAGAGTTTTGGTTGATAATGGTGCAGCAGTGAACATTTTACCTTCCAGGACTTTGAAGAAGTTGGGAAAAGAAAAGGTTCGATTGATCCCAACAAGCACATCCATTGCTGGGTTTACTGGTGAAAGTAAAAACCCCAAAGGAATTGTTTCTATACGCCTGAAAGTTGGCCAAGTGGAAACTGATACAGCATTTTTTGTGGTGGATACTTTTACAAGTAAGTATAATGCTTTACTTGGTAGGGATTGGATTCATGTCAATGGCTGTATTCCATCTTCGATGCATCAAGCTCTGATGATTGTGAAGTATGAAAATGGGAAAGAAGTGGGGGTCGAAGAGGTGAAGGCAGATCCACATCCCTTCAGTACTTCAGCAAATTGTGCCGAGGCTGAAATGTATAAACCTGAGATCATTCCTCTAAGTGAAATTGCACAACCTGCCACCCTTCCAGCCAGTGTGTTGGAAATTGGAGAATTGGCAGAGTTAAAGTCTAAGCTTAAACAAGCAGTTGATTATGAATCAGACAACCCACCAGATGAGGCTGCTTGGATGTGAGTCCAAGACAGAGTTCGAAAGAGGCCAACTCCTTGGCCTTAGTTAAATTCATGGCTCTAGAAGTAGAGGAAAAGTTACAAGAAACAAATGATTGGGAGGAATTATTGGCTGAAAAATCTGACTGGGGGTTGAAGCCAACCGGATTCGAAGAAGCTTTTTTATGCTATGTCGATTCCCAAGATCCTTTAGAAGAAGTGGAATTGGGAGATGGAATTGTTCCGAACACTGTACAGATCAACAGAGAGCTTGATACTGCTTCGAAGGTCAAATTGATCATAGTGCTCAAAGAGAACAAGGAATGCTTTGCTTGGAGTTATAAAGAATTAACAGGTTTGAGCAGAGATTTGGTTGAACATAAGTTGCCTATTAAATCTAATTGCAAACCTTTCAAACAACTTCCAAGAAAAATGTCTCCTGAAACCATTTTATTGGTAAAAAAGGAGATTCAAAACCTTTTAAATGCAGGTTTTATCAGAACAGCAAGATACGTAGAATGGTTATCAAACATTGTTCCTGTTATCAAGAAAAATGGGAAAATTAGGGTGTGCATTGACTTTAGAAATTTGAATACTGCAACCCCTAAAGATGAATACCCAATGCCTATAGTAGACATGTTGGTGGACAGTTCTGCAGGCCACAAAATTATGTCTATTATGGATGGTCATTCAGGGTATAATCAAATTTGTATAGCCAAAGAAGATGTTCATAAAACTGCATTTAGAGCCCCTGGTAATCTTGGGACCTTTGAGTGGGTCAAAATGCCTTTTGGGCTGAAAAATGCTGGTGCAACTTATCAAAGGGCTATGAACACGATCTTCCATGAAATAGTTGGGGGTTTTTTAGAATGCTACATAGATGACATTATTGTCAAATCAGAATCTATTGATGATCATGTAGAGCATTTGAAGATAGCCTTTTCAAAGATGAAGCATTATCAACTGAAGTTGAATCCTGCTAAATGTGCTTTTGGAGTAATGGCAGGAAACTTTTTAGGGTATTTAGTCCATAGCAAAGGTATTCAAGTTGATAAAAACAAAGCTAAAGCTATCATAGAAGCTAAACCTCCTTCAAACAAGAAAGAACTTCAAAAATTTCTTGGTCAATTGAATTTTCTTCGAAGGTTTATATCTAACACTGCAGGGAAAACTAAAGTATTTTCTTCTTTGTTGAAATTGAAGGATGGAGAGGACTTCGAATGGACAAAAGAGCATGATGATGCTTTCAAGGCCATCAAGGAGTACTTGATCAATCCACCAGTTCTTGTTCCACCTAAAAAGGGAGAGCCTGTTAAATTATATTTGGCAGCAAACCATGACTCAATTGGAGTTTTATTGGCTCAAGATAATGAAGAAGGGAAGGAGCAAGCTATCTATTATCTAAGTAGGTTTCTTAATGATTGTGAAAGTAGGTATTTTGCAGTAGAAAAGTTATGTTTAACTTTGTTTTTTGCTTCGAAGAAACTCAGGTACTATATGATGCCTAGAGTAACTTATGTAATTTCCCAGACTGATGTTATGAAGTATATGTTGTCTCAACCTGTACTTAGTGGCAGAATTGGGAAATGGATTGTATCATTAATTGAATTCAATCTAGAGTATGTTCCTCAAAAATCAGTTAAAGGACAAGCTTTAGCTAATTTTTTGGCTGATCATCCGAACGGTATTGAGACTCCTGAAATAGAAGATGTTGATACTGTAACAATTAAGCCATGGAAGATGTGGTTCGATGGTTCAAAAACATCCCAAATGGCAGGAATTGGAGTTGTTTTGGAGTCTCCTCAGGGTTTGAAAACCAAGTTTGGATTTCAGATAAATGAAGGGGAATGTACCAATAATCAAGCAGAATATGAAGCCTTAATCATGGGGCTAGAATTATTGCTTGCTTTGAAGGTTGATATAGTTGAGGTGTTTGGAGACTCTCAGTTGGTTATAAACCAGGTGAAGGGAGATTTTGGTTGCCATAGTGTTGGTTTAAAACCTTATCATCAATATGTGAAATTGTTAATTAAGCAATTTCATATGATTACCTTCACTTATGTGCCAAGATTTTTTAATGGAGAGGCAGATGCAGTAGCACAAAGAGCATCAGGATTTAAGTTTATCACTGATGAAAATAGAGAATTTTGTCAGTTGACTCTGAGAAAATCCTTATCAATGCTTAAACATAGATATACTGACCTCGAAGTATGTGAAATCACTACTTCTCCTAGTTCGAACAATTGGAGACAACCATTGATTGATTATCTAACAAAACCTGATGCTAAAACAGACAGAGCAACAAGGTTGAGATCTGTTAATTACATTATGTACAATGGAGAATTGTTCAAGAGAGGAGCAGATGGTTTATTGCTTAAATGTTTAGGCAAGGTTGATGCCTTTAGAATTATGGCAGAAGTCCATGAAGGTATTTGTGGGGCTCATCAAGCAGGAATCAAGATGAGATGGTTAATTCGAAGGTATGAATATTATTGGCCTACTATCCTTAAGGATTGTATTGATTATGCAAAGGGATGCCAAGCCTGTCAAAAGACAGGACCTCTTAAAAGATTACCTGTTACTGAATTACAATATGTAGTTAAGCCTTGGCCATTTAGGGGTTGGGCAATGGATATGATTGGCATGATCTATCCTGCCTCTAGAAGTGGTGATAAGTTCATTCTAGTTGCCACTGATTACTTTACTAAATGGGTGGAGGCTCAAGCTTTTGAGAGTGTATCTCAAGAACAAGTAATTGAATTCATTAAGAACATTATTTACAGATTTGGATCTCTAGAAATTATAACAGTGGACAATGGATCCATTTTCGAAGGGAGAGCAGTGAAAGCTTTTGCAGCTTCTCATGGAGTTTCTTTGATTAACTCCACTCCTTATTATGCTCAGTCGAATGGCCAAGCAGAATCAACCAATAAGATTATCAAAAGAGGTATTCAAAGAATGGTTGATGGAAATCCAGAAGAATGGCCAAGCTTACTCTTAAATGTATTATGGGCATATCGAACCACTAAAAGAACCAGTACAGGTACTACTCCTTTTGCCTTAACTTACGGGCATGATGCTGTTTTACCAATGGAAATTGTGGTGAGATCACAAAGAGTTGCTTCCCAAAATGACTTAAATATTGGAGCATACCATCAAGCAATGTATATGGAGCTCGAAGAGATAGATGAAGAAAGGATTAAAGCTCTGAATCAAATTATGTTGCAAAAGTCAAGAGTGGCTAGAAGTTACAACAAAAAAATGGCTGTTTGAAGCTTTGATATAGGTGATTTAGTATGGAAAGTGATATTGCCTATCAAAGAAAGAAAGCAAGGACTTGGAAAATGGGCCCCAAATTGGGAAGGGCCTTTCCAAATTCATAGGGTTCTTAAAAGAGGGGCATATCATTTGAAAGACTTAAATGGTTATGTTCATAGAAGAAAGATTAATGGAAGATATCTAAAGGCTTATTTCCCAACTATTTGGGAGTCCTTTAGTAGAAGATAAAGCTAAGTGTGATTTGTCTTCTGTTTTGCTTGTGCTGTTCAGGATAAATCATAAGGAACAAGCAAAGATTATGGTTCGAGCTCAAATTCAAATCAGTAATATCAACATTCCAAGCAGTCATAAAGTAATGCAATTGAGAGAAAACAAGTATTTCATTCATTACTTAGAAACTGTACAATGGTATCTTGTAAGTCACTCCATACATGAGCACCTCTGGTGCAAACAAAGTCGTAAATTTCCTTTTGATCAGAGGTTTGTTGCAGTTGACTTTTAAGATCTTTAATAGTTACAACTGATTGAGAAGCTTTGTTCATAGAGGCTTGCATGTTGGAGGTAGTCTGATCAATTTTTCCTCTAACTTGAAGCAAGGCTTCTTCCAGTCGAGTTTCTTCTTCTCTCAGATGATGAAGCTCGATAGCATCTTGATCATAAGAGGAAATTACACTTCGAGCCTCATCATCTGCACCAGATAATGCTGCCTTCAAGCTCTCTCTTAATAAATGCTTCTCTTGAACTTCATGAAGTTGATGAGCTTTCATTTGAAATTCAGAAGCTCTATTCAGGAGTTGTTTATGCAGCTCCTGAGAAGCAGGTTTCAATACCCATGCAGCTTGACAGCATATATTCAAATGCACCTTTAAGTCTCCCTCAGCCAGGTTTTCAAAATTCAGCTCTGAGAGTTGTTGGAGGATTTCCTTCAGTTCTTGAATCTCTTCTGGAGTAAAGGTAGGTTTAACCGACTCAGGAAAAGATGAGCTGTATTGAACCTTGAGTTGGTTGATAGGAGATTCAGAAGAGGGAATTGGAGCCCTGGGATTGGTGATTTTTTGACAGAAATCACTCACTTTTAGTTTGAGCCGCTCCAATGAAGAAAGGTCACCAACTAGGGTACTAGTAGAAGCACCAATTTCCTGCTAAGAAAAATGTACAAATGTACTTAGGCCCAATCCTTTGAGAAAAGTATGATGGCCATAAGCTTTAATAGCAATAATTTACAAATACCTCAATTCTTGGAGTAATAATGCTTGGGACTGGATTAAGACCTGCTCCCTCAACCACCATTTCAGGATGATCAATGGTTTTGACAGTTGAGATGCTTGGTGTAATCTCAGGAAATAAGCTCCTGTCATCTTTTGGAATTGAGATATCAGCTTCAAATTGAACAGGTATATCAGCCTCAGAGGATTTGTCAAAGCCAATGTTCAGAGGTTCTTCAGAAGTGGCCTGTTTAGTCATAGCTATGGGTGAATCAGAAATATGTTGTTCAAATACAGCTTCAGATTCAGAAGTTGGCTCTTGCAGGGGGTCCTTGGTCGTCGAAGTAGGAAATTCTGCAGCAAAGCCTATATGAGTTGGTATTGATGTTTTAATACTCTCTGAAACCAAGGCTTGTGCAATGACATGTCTTATGGGAGCACTTAAATCTTGTAATCTACCTCCTAAGGGGATGACAGGAGTGCTAACTTCAGTTGTCTTAGTGGATGAATTGAACTTTAATTGAAGCTCTGCAGTTTGAAGATCAGGTGTTGGTGCAGGTGTTTTAAAAATCTCAGCATGCTTGGATTTTGTTCTTCTTTCTCAAAAGAGATTAGTGCATAGAATTAAGAAATATGAAAGTAAATTCAAAAGGCCTGATGAAATTAAAGTCACAACAGCTTACCCTTCACAAATTGGCCTATAGTAATATCTTCTGTTTCTGCTTCTTCCTCTGGATCTTCAATTAATATTTTCCTTCTTTGCTTCGAAGCCTTATAAACTTTAGCAAATTTGGCCTCTGCTTGGCTAAGTTTCTTTTCTGGTGCTATAGTTTCCTTTTTCCTCTTGGCTTCTAAAAAGACAAGGAAAATAATTATCAGTAAGAGCCAAAGGTAAACAGAATTAGAGGAAAGAGAAGAGATATTTGACTCCGAACCTGGAGAAGCAGAAGTTTGGGCGGGTTCTCTCTCTTTTCTTACCCTTTTCTTGGGAGTTGACTCTGAAAAATAAGTCATAAGTAAAGAACAGAAGAGAATTGAAGTGGCACAAGCAATAAGAAGCTCACCTGATGGAGAAAGAGGAGGGGTTCTTTGTTGTTGAGATCTAGTCACAATCTGTGGTATTGATCGAAGTGGTTGGACATTTAAAGCAACAGGTACCAAAGCAGAAGATTGTATGTCTGGTGTTGTTTCTCTTTGGTCTTGTTGGGATTTGCTTCTTCTTTCAACACCAAACCCATCGTCTGATACAGAAAGTGAACTAGAGAGTGCTTCACCTTCATGTATAACAGGACATCCAATATGGTTTGCAAAACTTTGTGCTGAAGGGCTTTGATTATATAGATCAATAAGGTTATGCCACCAACGGGAAAAGTTAGTGAAAATTGGACTGTCCATTGAAAAATGGGAGGGCTTGAAGACAGCTCTAGATTTTCTGTACTCCACGTTTAGACGTGAAAGTACATTCTTATCAACTTTCCTTCTGACATAGAGGGGAACATTAACTTCTCCGGGATAAGGACATGGAATGGCTTGTACCATACCAAACTGTCTGGCAAACTGAGCAGGACAATAAGTCTCGCAGTGAGTCTATTTGCAGCCACCAACAATCCCACCTATGAAAAGCTCTCTGGAAAGTAGAATACTTCCCCAAGCAGCAGCAAAAGTATTGGCGCCCCTATTTTCCATCATATCTTTTATCCAAGAGGGTCCAATGCTCCAATCAGTGAAAGGTCGAAATTCTGTTTCTTCCTTATCTTCCCTCATGTTGAGAAAATACTGCAGGTATCCAACCAGTGTGAGGGGCTTAGAAGCTAAAACTCTGAACCTGTCTCCATAAACATTAACAGGTTCTGAAATGGCAACTGCAAAGACAGGGAAATATGCCAAAAGCCATAGTTGCAAAAACCAAAGAGGGCCTCCTAAATTGAAATTGAGTGGTTTTAATTGGCTATCAGATCCTATCTTGTAGACATAGCCAAGAAGTACGACGCCAGATCGAATCTCTCACCCTTAGAAAGGCGATACGCCAAAGGAGCAAATTCATGCATAATCTTCTTACCACCATGGCAGAATATCATTTTGCACAAGGTATATAGCAGATATGCAAAAAATTCTCTGTCAGACACTGGTTCATCAAACTTGGCTTCGTAATGGAGAAAATTCCCATATGATGCATATGAGCCAGAAGTTTTCATGATCTTCAACAATGGGATATTAACGGAGTCAGAAATGTCAAACATTAGACCAAATGGAGGAAGTCCAGTAAGAAATGACACATCTAAAACTGTGGGACCCATCACTCCACAGTTGAAACGGAAATAATTGAATGATGCATCCCAAAAAGCTAGGGCAGCATGTATGAGAGTAGGGTTCTGTTGGATACCATATCGAAGTAGTGAAATGATGTGCCAAAGCCCAGTTTGCTCTAACTCCGTTTTCTTATGCTTCATCATGTGCTCAGTCCATTCACCCCAATCCTTGTCTTGAACTGGCCAGCACTCAAAATTCTTAGTGGGCCATTCTACAAAATTCAGTTCTTGATCTTTTATAAGTTTACCTTCTCCTAAGATGGGATAGCATGAGGTAAATTTGAGGGGAAGATCGAAGAATGCGGGCCCAAGAATGTGGGTATCAACTCTGTCGGGATTCGTAATAAAGATTTGTTTATGCAAATCACCCTTTGGGTTTGACGTTTCTTCTTTAACGTATCTTCTGAGAATGAGAGAAGAGGTGCCTGTTATTGTGTCGCTTCCAGAAGCCATGTCTGTAGGAGGATTGGAAGTCTAGGAGGGAAAGCAAAGTTGTTTGAAGGTTTGAACGTGTAATGGGAGCGGTTCAAGCCCTAGATTTATACTTTGTGATGAAGCGGTGTATCAGTTCGGGTCAAGTATTCTATTTAAGGCAATTGGGCTTATATTATTTTAGGCCCAAGTTTAAATTTTAACCCGTAAAAGATATCTCTTTTGATTTTTTAAATCATTAGAGTTTTTTTTCTAAACCATTTCTTATTGGTTTAATATCTTCACGTTATGATTTTCAATAGTTCGAACTGGTTTAAAGTACCTACAAATGCTTCGAAAAGCATTGAAGAGTGCAAGATAAACCATAAAAGAACTGAAATTGCATTAACATAAAAGAAGTTACATGCTACAAAGGGAAATCCTATTACAATCGAAGATAATTAAAACGTCTACTTTGATGGAGCAGCGGTTGGAGTAGGAATGATTTGGAGGTAATGGGGAAAGCTCCAAGTTACTAAGGTGATAAGCCCCAAATGTTGTTTATAATCTGGGCTTATCTCTCTCATTTTGCACACACTTTCGCATTTAAGTACTTTGAATTGTTTGATATTGCGCGTTTTGTGTGTTTTTCCAAGTTTTAGGTAAAACGGTGTAAAAATGGTGCATCAAATGCTGCTGGGAACATGCATGATCAATGATCGCGTCGCACCGGATCATTGTCATGTCACATGGGAAAAAGAAAGAAAGAAAGTCAGTGGAGGAAAAAAGGAATAAAATAAGATAAACAAAAATGGAAAGTTTGAAAAGCTTCAGTGGCGGTGGGAATTGGCTAAGAATTGCAAATATCGCGGAGTCCAGATGATATCTTGTTTCGCTCCACGAAATACATGCCAAGCACAAAAATTACAAGATTTATACCGTTCTATTCCCGGAATTAAAATAAGGAAGTCGATTGTTCCGGCGCTCGAATCGGACTTTATTTTGAACATCAGTCGAGAGCATAGCAGAGCCAGTTAAGCAGCTACGTGGACAATGCCAGTGGGGAACATGAATTGATTATTCAAAGTGGTTTGATTATTCAAAACCGTTAGTGGCAAATTCAATTTAATATTCAAATATTTTAATTGCCAATCCACCCACTAGCATTGTTTATTCAAAAGGGGACATCTAATTATTCCAAGTGGAGATAATTCGGTCGAGTGGGTTCAGCTCCCAACGCCACATGTCAGTTCTAAGTGCATCCGATTGTGCTCCTGCTTATTCTCAGCCGTTGATCTTTCCCTCACAGCTCCCATGAGCGCGCAACACTGGATAAAAAGGCCAGCTCCTTTGCTTATAAAAGACCAGCTCTGCTGCATTTGGAAGGGATCGGAAGTAGGAATCCGAAATAGAAACTAGGAAATCAGTCTCTTTCTTGTTCTTTTTCTTTCTGTCATTTTCTTTATTTCAATCTTTCTGTTTTCTTGTCCAGAAGCCTTAAGCTTTCTATTGCCCAATATAATTTCCCTACCAAGTTCTTAATCTTTACTAATCTACTGTTTATTTGTACTTTCTTCATGTTTCGTATTTTCTTCATGTTTCGTGCTTTGTTTACTTCGTGCTTTATTTCTAGTATAATGATCGAGTAGTCTAAATAGGCTCGGTCATGGGGTGATTAGCTCCCCATGACTTAGGTTCAATTCGTTCTTCTCGCCAAATTGCAAACACTTCTTGTTTAATAAAGTCACGGGTTCAATTTTATGTATCAAAATTTGGATTTGTTAATCTCTTTGATCACACGTAGTTAAGGGTTGATTCTCCTTTTCACGTGTGATGCTTTGGGCGATGTCAATCTAAATGTTTGTCTAAATGGCACAAGAATCCTAAACTTTATCGAGCACCATTTCTAGTTCAAAGAGTTAGGATCGATTTTATGTATCGAAGTCTAGGTTTGTTAACCTTTTTGATCTCTCGTAGTTAAGGGTTGATTCTCCTTTTCACGTGTGATGCTTGGAGCGATGTCAACCTAGATGTTTGCCAAATGGTTTCAAGAATCCTAGTCTCAACAAGAGAGGAACGAATTAGCCTAAGTTATGGTTGTTAAAATCCCCTTGACTTTGCCTTCTTTTAATTAGTCTTTTAATCTTCCGAGTCATTCACGAAGTTAAGTGAATCCACCAATCCAACTCCAAAAACCAAGTTTGCCGCTTTAAGGCTGAAAACTTACACTTGCAAGTCAACTCTCACGCCGGGTGCATTCGGTCTCTGAGGACTCGACCCGGACTTACCGGTTATTATGCTTTGCGACACCTAAACCCTACGCTTGGGGAAACATCATTTGAAATACAATCCAAGGACGCAAGCATTTTTGGCGCCGTTGCCGGGGACCCAATGGTCCATCTAGCGTGAGCTTTTCCTTGCTCCACTGTAAGTATCCCACTCTTTTGTATAGTTTTTCTTATTTTTTGTACATTACTTGTTTTATTAACGAGGTGGCGGACTAGCCCCTAGGAACTGTTCTTGCGGTGAGGCGGTTGTATAACCCCTCCGTTCTGCTAGTCCTAGAAAATCCAAAAAAAATAAAAATAAAAAAATGGCTTACTTTGAAAATTGCTATGGAGGGTATGCACGACAATTTGATTGTTCAACGTCACTCCCTATATTTTATGGCTTAGCCTCAGAAAACCCATCATCACATATTGATAAACTTGAGGAAGCTTTTTCTGGCAATGAGGTGGCTATGTTACAAGTTTTCTCATCATCTTTGCAAGGCAATGCTAAAAGTTGGTTTCGTTCCTTGTACCCTAGATCATTTTTCACATGGGAACAAGTTGACAAACAATTTTTGAAAAAGTTTTCTCCAATGTATGAGACTCATGTTTTATTACAGGAGATCACAAATTTTTGTCAACTTGATGAAGAGTCGTTTGAAGATTGTTGGTTACGGTTTAGATATCCCATACTTTATTGGTCTCGGCACACCTGTGATACAAGGAACCTTGTTCGCATTTTTTATGAAGGGTTGAATCCTACAACGCGAAAGCTTGTAGATACAATGCATGAAGGTGATTTTTAGGATGAAACCGCAAACGAAAGTTGGGATTACTTTGATGTATTGGCTGAAATATCACAATCTTGGGTTTATGATACAAATCTTGAAGGTGCCAACTTAAATACTAGGGATGAAGAGGAAATAGAACCACTTTTCGTTAATGAGGGGGCTATTTTAGCTTTGAAAGAAATCTCAGAGGTTAAATGGGATGATGAGCCTGATTTTGACTGTGCTCCCCAAGAGGATTCTAGTTGTACACTTGATATGCCTCTTCATGAGAAAACTTTTGAGGTTAATACTAGTAGCACTTTTATTGAGTCTCCACCATCACAAGAGCTTGAAAAAATTGAACTAATTGATTTTCTTGGTGTCGATAATTTTGATTGGGTTTACAATCCAGGTTTAGTAGATCTTGTCAACCATTTGAAAATAAATCTAGTTCAAATTATTTACATGGTGGAACTCAAATTTCTAAAGCGAATACGGCGATCACTATACTCAAAGTATCTTATCTTGTGGTACGGTCGTGTTCAGTTCTTGACAAAGAGCTTAGAGTGGAGTGGTTTGTGCATTGTGGGTGCTCTTCATAGTAGAATAGAGATACATGTGCACGTGGTTAATTTAATCATGTTTTGATTGGTTTTCTTACTCTACTTATTGTGTTTTTAGCTTTATGTAGTTTGTCTTGCTTGTCATTTTTCTTTTAATTTCAATCAACTTCGGTATTCGCTGTTTTCGAACGGCTTTTGATGGTCTGGTATAGCCACCCATCTTTAGCTTGGAGTGTTGTGTGACTTGTTCTACGACACTTTGAGTGGGAGATGGGGAGAAAAGTAGTACCCGTGCAATCGCGTGAAGATTCTTCGATTGTGTTATTTTTGTACATATTGTTATTTTTGAAGCCCGGATAACACAAGCCGGGCGGTTCTAATATTGCTTTCTCTTAGTAGGAGTGACGAAAAAGCCTCTCATTTGGTCGAGGTATAAGGTGGTTGACATTCCACCCCGTCGGTACATTTTTATCCCTCCTTGTTCTCCATTTTCATATTGTCTTCATGCTATGAGGACATAGCACATTTTAAGTTGGGGGGAGGGAATAGTGTAGGTTGTACATATTCCGTTTTGTATAGTGTAGGTTGTACAGTACATATTCCGTTTTGTGTTTAAATTTTTCGATTTTCAAATAAATTTTTCCCCCATGTCTAGCGATTTTAAACTCGTAGATACTTCTTATGCTCAAAGGTTTTCTTAAATAGCAAGAGTTCGGTTGTTGAACTCACCTTACAAGCATATACATGAACCTTGATGAATGAATTTTGCCAAGTACATGTGAGTGTGTCACCACTTTGAGTCGAGATTCATCGTTGTCATATCCCATGCTTTTTGTTTCTCTCTTACCCTTTAGTTTAGGTATATATCATCTCTTGTATATAATAAAGTCTTTTAATATCTCTTATGCATCATGTTGGAGTCTATGGCGTACTTAGGAAATGATTCAAGGCAATCTTTGCTATGAAACCACATATGAGTCACTTTGATCCTTATTTCGAACCAAGTCTGAGTCCCGTTCATTGTAAATCTTAGTAAACCGGATGTTTGGAGGAATGTTAAGGGAGTGTGTTGTGATATTCTAATGGAATTGGGGTTGATCTTAATGAAGTGGGGAGTTGGTGAGTTGAAAAGAAAAAAATTGAAAATCTTATGATATCTCTCCCCTACCAAAAGCCCCACAGATGTGTCTCCCACCTCTCCAAGTCCTAAAAATTGACCCATCTCTCTCACACCACAAATGTTACCTCTTATGGCTTTAAGTTTGTACAAAGAAAAAAAAACAAGAAAAAAAAAGTATAAAGAAAAAGAAAAAGAAAAAAAAAAGTATGTTGTGAAAGAGCCAAAGAGGAATGAGAAGATAATTGATTTTCATGTGTGAGGTTTGGTGAGACATCCGAGAACCAACAGTTTGGATGAGGAGGACGACAAGGGAAATGACATGTGGTGTCGGTGGTTTAGTCTAGTATCTATCTAGCAATTTAGGCATCTCTTGGGTAGTTAGAGTGTAGTGGTGGCCAATGGGTAAGTGATCCAAGCTAGCATAAGGCCATCACTCGATTTGTATTCCCATTTCCTTGTACCCGAAGTCATTATAAGCTAATAAAGTCCTTAGTTGATCTGCGGTACGCTTGTTACTCCATATGATGCATTCTAGATATTTCTTGTACTTTAGTTATAACTTGCTTGTTACTTGTGAATAAAAGCTTTCAAGTACATTCCTAGCGCTTCATTGATAGTATGCATAACTTTTTGTCTCCGGTTATCGCATCACCTTCTAGCTCTTGTCATGGGATATGTTTTACCTCACTTAAGTTAGATTGGAATCAAAGCCTATTGTGGTGGCCTTTCTCACGAGTTCTGTTAAAAGATTTGTTCATCCTTATTCATGGAATGTTTGTAGTTTGAGTTGGCACGTGGCATCCCATAATAAATTTTGAACTCTTGCTAGTTTACTAAGTTTTGAGCATAGTTGTGTATCTTTAAATTCAAAAAGTTTACATGGGGGAGATAGTTAGTTGTACTTAGTTTACTTGTGTTTTGTGGGTTATCGCCTCTGAAAACCCTCACGAGACTTCACTCGTCCTACCGGGGCCATCCGGGGGTTTAAAAGACGTATCCATGTCAGTTTGTTTCTGTTAGTTGCATTTGTTTAGTTTGCTCGGGGCGAGCAAAGTTCAAGTTGGGGGGTGTGATAAGCCCCAAATGTTGTTTATAATCTGGGCTTATCTCTCTCATTTTGCACACACTTTCGCATTTAAGTACTTTGAATTGTTTGATATTGCGCGTTTTGTGTGTTTTTCCAAGTTTTAGGTAAAACGGTGTAAAAATGGTGCATCAAATGCTGCTGGGAACATGCATGATCAATGATCGCGTCGCACCGGATCATTGTCATGTCACATGGGAAAAAGAAAGAAAGAAAGTCAGTGGAGGAAAAAAGGAATAAAATAAGATAAACAAAAATGGAAAGTTTGAAAAGCTTCAGTAGCGGTGGGAATTGGCTAAGAATTGCAAATATCGCGGAGTCCAGATGATATCTTGTTTCGCTCCACGAAATACATGCCAAGCACAAAAATTACAAGATTTATACCGTTCTATTCCCGGAATTAAAATAAGGAAGTCGACTGTTCCGGCGCTCGAATCGGACTTTATTTTGAACATCAGTCGAGAGCATAGCAGAGCCGGTTAAGCAGCTACGTGGACAATGCCAGTGGGGAACATGAATTGATTATTCAAAGTGGTTTGATTATTCAAAACCGTTAGTGGCAAATTCAATTTAATATTCAAATATTTTAATTGCCAATCCACCCACTAGCATTGTTTATTCAAAAGGGGACATCTAATTATTCCAAGTGGAGATAATTCGGTCGAGTGGGTTCAGCTCCCAACGCCACATGTCAGTTCTAAGTGCATCCGATTGTGCTCCTGCTTATTCTCAGCCGTTGATCTTTCCCTCACAGCTCCCATGAGCGCGCAACACTGGATAAAAAGGCCAGCTCCTTTGCTTATAAAAGACCAGCTCTGCTGCATTTGGAAGGGATCGGAAGTAGGAATCCGAAATAGAAACTAGGAAATCAGTCTCTTTCTTGTTCTTTTTCTTTCTGTCATTTTCTTTATTTCAATCTTTCTGTTTTCTTGTCCAGAAGCCTTAAGCTTTCTATTGCCCAATATAATTTCCCTACCAAGTTCTTAATCTTTACTAATCTACTGTTTATTTGTATTTTCTTCATGTTTCGTATTTTCTTCATGTTTCGTGCTTTGTTTACTTCGTGCTTTATTTCTAGTATAATGATCGAGTAGTCTAAATAGGCTCGGTCATGGGGTGATTAGCTCCCCATGACTTAGGTTCAATTCGTTCTTCTCGCCAAATTGCAAACACTTCTTGTTTAATAAAGTCACGGGTTCAATTTTATGTATCAAAATTTGGATTTGTTAATCTCTTTGATCACACGTAGTTAAGGGTTGATTCTCCTTTACACGTGTGATGCTTTGGGCGATGTCAATCTAAATGTTTGCCAAATGGTTTCAAGAATCCTAGTCTCAACAAGAGAGGAACGAATTAGCCTAAGTTATGGTTGTTAAAATCCCCTTGACTTTGCCTTCTTTTAATTAGTCTTTTAATCTTCCGAGTCATTCACGAAGTTAAGTGAATCCACCAATCCAACTCCAAAAACCAAGTTTGCCGCTTTAAGGCTGAAAACTTACACTTGCAAGTCAACTCTCACGCCGGGTGCATTCGGTCTCTGAGGACTCGACCCGGACTTACCGGTTATTATGCTTTGCGACACCTAAACCCTACGCTTGGGGAAACATCATTTGAAATACAATCCAAGGACGCAAGCATAAGGCATGAAATTTTGCCCAAGTAAAATCAAAAAATTCTTTCTCCTTCATCCTGACCTCAGCTTCTCCATCTAGCTTGAGTTTCTTCTCAATCAGAGGCTTAATCTTCAGAACCAGAGCTTTGGCCTTGATTTCGAGCCTGGTCAACTTTAGAGCATTTCTCTTTGCACAGCTTTTGAACTTCTTTCGAAGTCTGTTGGAGATCCCAGATGGAATTTCGAAAGGCTTTCCTTTCAGATTTTCTATCTTATTATGAAGCTTGACAACCTGATCATGTGCTATCTCATAGTCATGGAGGTCTTGGCTGAAGACATGAGCAGCACTGTTGTTTTTCATCCACATTCGAAGGAGGGGAAACTGGCTTAGAAAGGAATGAAGAAAGGAGCCAGTTAATGTAGAAACGGAGCATTGAACGGTTTCACAAGCCCATAAGAAATTTTTGCAAGGGATGTCTTCTTCAAGAGTCCCTATATCCAAAAATGCAAAAGCAGCCAGTAATTCTTTGGCTCTAACGGAATCAGATTGTGGGTAAAGTAAATAAGAGTAATCAGCTTGAAAAATGGTTGGATCGAAGTTGATACTCTTTAATTCCTGAAACCAATCTGGATTTTCAGGAAGGGTTCGAAGGGAAAGGTTAGAAGGATCAACAAATTTTCCCTCAAAATGAGGCCTTCGAACCTCATTTAACCAATAAATATATTGGCTTTTGGCTTTCTGTTTGAGTTCACCATAGCCAGCGAAGCCAGATTTTTCATCTTCACATACTTTGAAGAATGTAGGAGTAAGGCAAGTGGCAATGAGACTGTCGAGTACCATTATATTAGGGTCACGCCTAATAAGAGGAGATAAGTATCTTCTCATAGCCAATGAGCGGTACTTACTCCAACCCTTGTAACCAGCAGGGTCATCCATTTTTACCACCACTATCTCAGATGGTAAACCCCACAGAAAGGGTTTGAAAGAAGGAGAAGTGGGGGGGTTCCATGGATCAGTAGGTTCAGAATCCTCTACTTGAACTAAAACAAAAGAACGATCCCTTCGAATTTCACCAATAATTGGTGTAATAGCATTTCTAGTAGTGGGAGGGATTGGGTCTTGAATAACCAAGCGTTCGAAGGCATTTTGGGTGTCAGAAACGTTGGCCATAGTTAAGTTTAGCTTAAGGAGATAAAAGCAAGATTAGAGTGAAAAATTGGTGATCCATTTTTTCCAGTGGTCGAGTGCTTTTATAAACTTAAAATCTGAATTTGAAACGATTCAAATTTTGTGAGCAAGAAACGTGGGTGTTAACTGCCCATTTTTCCATAAACTTCTCACAGAGACCGTAAGAATCGATTACAATCACATCATTGGAAGTAGTGTGAACTGCCAATAACTTCTGCTTTGGAAGTTTACAAGAATTCGAAGCGGCAAGAGGCACATTAACACTTATCCAAATTCCTTGAACAAAGATGTTAATGTGGGGGGTATGTTTACATATAAAATTAACAAATCCAATAATTAAGTGACACGTAATTGAAAATGCCAAACGTTGGCAATTACCTGTTGACAAAGACACACTGGATTAAAGGAATACAAATGATTAAATACGATGTCGTATCATGGTCAAAAATGAAAAGCGGTTATTGGCAGTTACAAGCCATTACTGACGTAAAAGGTGGTGTCGAAGCCATGATATTAACTGCTAAACGTGTAAACTCCACGTGCGAACTTGGGAAACAAGGCAAATTGGCAGTTATAACACGTGGAATACTCATCGAAAGGTAGTTATTTAAATTATTGTTTAATCATTTGAGTTTGTTCAAACAACTGCACAGATTCAAAATCAGAGCTTCTGGAGGAAGAATTAGAAGGATTCAAATTCAGACGTGGAGAAGGAAACAACTGCCAACATGAAAAGTGGAAGTTAGAATTCGAAGCAAGCCAATGTTCAAATTCATTGAGCGGGAAGTTCAAATTGCAAGCAGCGTCTATAAATAGAAGAAATTGAAGAGTGAAAACCCCCGGACAAATCTTCAACAAACAGCTATCAAAAAACTGATGCTTGGTTTGTTCATTGGCAAAGTAGTTTAGGAATTCGAACTCAGTTCGAAGTAGTTTTAGGATCTCGAACTTAGTTCGAAGTAGTTTAGGAAGTAGGTTAGGAAGTAGTTTAGGATTAATCTCGATTGTTCCTGTAACAATCACCAGTTTGAAGTTCTTGTATCTGAAGTTGGAGACAATTTCGAAGTAAGTTTACCTTTGATTCATTGATCGAAGTATCTTGTTTCTTTTTGTTCTTCGATTTCCTAAGTTTGTTGGTTTCATTTCTTCGCTTGTTGAAAAAATCCTCTTAATTGAGGTAATTGAACCAATAAAACACAATCGCCTGATTAGATTTGGTTTTTCCAAAGTTAATCTGAGGGAGGAGATTGAAGCTCTCTCTGGCACGCTCGCACATAATCATTTTCCATTGCAAAGAAGTAAAAGAACCAAACATAGGCGTAGGAATATCCTTGGCCATTATGTATTCTTGCTACCCACACAAAGGAATCATGACTATTCTATAGCCTTTTAAGCCTTGCACGCAACCATGATGATCAGAGGAAGCATTCGTCAACATTTTGAGCTGCGAACTCTGCAAAAGCTGTGTGACAAGTGACAGTGCCATGCGGCACACAAACTGAACCGTGCGGCACACTTCCACTACCAAAGTTCAAAAAGGCTGCTGTACGTGACTAAGGTTGTACCGTGCATGAAAGATGAGTACCGTACGGTACTGTTGACTGAGTTGACTTGAAGAATCGAGAGACTTTTCGGGTATTTCTTTTTCATCATCGGGGATTAAAATGTATACAAACATCTCATTTTGGGGTGTCTACACAATGCATATCCCATTCCGCGCCACAATAACTTGATAGGTTTTGCATCTATCTCGGTTTTTTTCATTGCCTTCTTTATTCATACTTATACCGTTTTTTTTTTCTTTTTGCTCAGTCTTTCTAATGCAGACGTCACACCCATCAACGCAAGACTTCTGAGGGAAAAAGACAACTCACATATCCGAGCAGCCTACGCCATCCCAATAGAAGAAAGGTAAGCCCACGCATTGCTTGGGTATGAGCCCATTTACACCTCATAGCTGAAGAAGCGGACGAAGAAAGGGAAGGGTTCTAAGGTCGAGGAGGGTGAATCGAGCAAGAACCGCAAGAGAGAACCGAGTAGGAAGGGGAAGGAAGTTGTTGCAAAAGAGGTGAGCTCTGATTCCGAGATCGACCTTCATCGAACCAAAATCCAGGACTTAATTGGAAAGGTAAGAGAGCCGAGGGACTCGAACTTCGATGAACGCATCATGGGAGGGGATTTGGATGATCTCTCGAGTCTTGTACACGCCAAAAGAAACCTAAAACCAAAAAGGTTGGGTCTACGGACATTGCCACCACTGTTGCCACCGTCAAGCACATGACTGAGATAGTAGATGCTTTTGATTCCTCCAAGCAAAAGAAACAGAAGGTACTGTTGCTCGGATCTGGTTTGAATGTCGAGGCTTTGAAGGGTAGCAAGTCTCCCGAGAAGGTCGAGACCAACAAAGCTCCCATAGATGTTGTACCAACCTCGTACCAATTTAACCCGCATTCCAATCCGGTCAACCAGTACTCATTTCAGATAGTGTCAGGGACCATCCCAAACTTAAACTACCTCTGCTCTGTGGAGTCTGCCTCCCAGAGGACATGAAGAAGGTTCCTTCAGATCTCGACTCAAACGTCACCGAGATGTTTTCTCATCTGACTTTGGTAAGTTTCCATCTTTGCAACTTTAATCATCATCCAATATCATTATTAATTTCGTGTTTCCTCTCAGACTTGCCAGACCGCTGTTGCAATGCATGACAAGCTTCTCTTGGTTATTGAGGGAATTATTGCTACCAAGAACCATTTGAAGGAGGAGACTAAGCTCAGGGCTAAAGCTGAGAAACAAGTCCAAGAAATATCATCCGAGCTGGAGGCCGCCAGGCTGCAGTTATCCGAACTGAAAATTGTGAAGAAACAACTCTGGGAATTTGAGGAATTAAAAAGGCAATTGTCCAAGATGAAAAGCAAGCACGAACAAGAAGTTCAAGATGCCCACAAGGCTGGCTTCAAAGAAGCTAAAGAGGCCGTGGTGCAGCACTACGTGGGACAGGTGAAGGAAATTTCTGATGCAGGTTTCAAGAAGGGAGCAAAAATATACTATTTCAAAGGAGTTACCAAGGGATATCTCCTCGGGATGGAAGCCACTAGTGTTCTAGCTGAGTTGAATCTGAGAGCTGTTCTCGAGGTAACGTTATCCGAGATTGAGATCCCAAAGTCGGAGGATGAGGACGAAGAAGAAGGAGAGGAAGAAAATGTTGATGAAAACGAAGCAGTAGATGATCCTGGGCTCGATGATGGAGTGCCGCGGAAGGATAATTAGGATTGTGGTCCTCGTGTTCTTTCTGAACAATATCTCTCTCTCTTCCCCCATTTGAACTATTTCTGTGGTTTGTTTTGGGCAATGCTAGTGGAATTATATGCCAGGCCTTTTGTGGTGGTAGTTTGTTCAGAACAATTTCTCTCTCCCCCCTCAAACTATTTCTATGCTTGTTTTGGACACGGCTCGGTGAAATTATATGCCGATCCGTTTGTGGTAATTTTTTTATGAATGGTTGAATGAATGGAATGGATGGTTTTGTTTTTGTTGTATTTCTTTTTGAACGATTATTTTCCGAGACAACGTCTCGTACCATGTAGGAATACCCCCATTCGTCTCGGCTTGGGGCAATAAAATACCCCTGGCCCAAGTTGAGATGAATGTTCAAGAATTTTTCTAAGGCATGAAAGCCTATCCGAAGCAATTTGTAGATCTTCTCGGATATATTGCCGAGTCAATTTAAAATAGGTGTATGTTCATAATAAGACTTGTATTCACAAGTGTTGTAATCCGAGAGTAGTAAACATGTCTCGGAGAGATGTTAAAAATAATTTCAATACCCCTTGTGAGAGGTTTATTTGCTCAGTGACCTGAGTTAATTATGTAACTGATAATGATAAGTTATTATTGAAACAATACCCCTGTGAAGAGGCTAGTTTGCTCGGAAGAGTGCACTAAGTTGGATTTGTAACTTAAGAAAATAAGTTATCAATGGGTCAATACCCCTATAAGAGGGTGTTTGCTTTTGGCTCGGTGATAGGTGCACAATGTCATAGATATAAGCGCCTAAGTAGGGCGAATAAGCGCATTAGAGGCGCGATTTATTCCATTTTCCACTTGATGCGGGGTTGTCTTTTGTTTTTGGTGTTTTTGGTTGTTTTGTAGGGAACAGGTCGGAAGAGCGCGTAAAGTGGACACAAGGTGGTCGGGCATGTTGGGAACCGGTGGGACCCAAGTGAGGACGACCAAACAAGCTTGGAGAGCATCTTTAGAGACTCGGTATCGATACAGGCATCTTGCTGTATCGATACCGGGGTGTTCAGTGGCAAACAGAAGCTACGGGTATCGATACAGGGATTCCCCTGTATCGATACCGAGTGCCATATAAGTGGCCGGTTGACTTTGCCACGTGTTTTGACTTCGTTAGGGAGCATAAATACTCCATTTTTGGAGCAAATTAGGGTTCCACGAATTTTACTTAGGTTTTGTTTTCTTCAAGTTTTCGGCTACGGATTTTGAGAGCTCTTCACATTCAAGTTTCGCATTCAAGTTTAGTTTCTTTCAGAATTTCTGCTCGTGGAATGGTACTGCGTTTTAATAATCAAGTTAAACTTTTCCCTTGCAATCTACGGTATCGTTTTTCTATTGTTTCCATATTTAATCGTTCAAGTATGTTTAGATCTAGGTTTAATTTGATTTCTGCAATTCTTATAGTCATGAGTGAGTAGTCGTATAGAGTGCGGCTGCGGGGCGAAGGCGCCCACGTCTAGATTAATCAGTATTTCACCTCGAGGCCGAATTAATTCATCTTTCAAGCAATTTTAGGAACTAGAAACTTTTCTAACAAACAAACCCAGGCATTACCGGAATTCGAATGCGCACAGAATCTGGTGACAGGTGGTGCGCATTTGTTAGGAAGCCTTTCTCGTCTTCTAGAATCAGTAAGAGGATTAATTATGGCCAGAGTAAATATCGGTTAAGCTAGTCGTGGACGCCGGGTTCCCTCAGCTGTGCTCTCTTTATTAATTTGCATTCAACTAAATTAGCGTAGTAATTAGTTAACCAATTTCATCAAATCAAGGGGTGGCTACCTGAGAGCCAGTTCAAACTGCACTTTTACACTTTTGAGTCAAGCACTCTAGTCGTCTCTGTGGTTCGACTCCGGTACTTCCGGATTTATTGTGCTACACTGGTCAAGAGTCCTACGCTTGGGACGCGTCTTTATTCATCTTATTTTTAGTCACCTGGTGGTGCAAGCATTTTTGGCACCGTTGCCGGGGACGACAGCGAGTGTTCAAGAGGTATAGAGTCGTAGTTTAGTTTTGTCTTTTAGTCAGTCATCATAGGTAGAGGTAAGAAGGGTTCCCCTCAGCAGGACCCTCTTTATTTCTGTGACCCTACACGCCGTTTAGTTCGACGAGAACTGGGGTCGGGTCAGCCTGTGTCTCCTAGTGTTTCATCTTCTCGTTCAGAGTTAGACCTAGCTCAGGCAGAGTCTATCCCCATTAGTGATCTTTTTATCGAATTACCGTTTGAGTCAGTTAGTGTCAGTAATCCACTTTACCAGTCAGAGTTAGAGTCAGAATCAGAGGTAGGTGATATGGCTGATCAGCGAGTCACGCAACAGCCATCTCTGAGGCAACATCTGTACCCCGAGAGGTCCACTCCTGAAGGACCCATTGTGTTTCCTCGCGAGACACAAGAGGCACGAAATGCTTTCACTGTTAAACCCGGTGTCCTGAACAGCCTCCCTACTTTCTATGGGAGGGAGTGTGATGACCCATACGAGCATGTGCAAACATTCGAGGGGTTGGTGCGCAACCTTGCATCCAATACCCAATACAAGAATGCATGTCTCAAGCTGTTTGAGGCAACACTAAAGGATGGTGCACTAATGTGGTTTAGGATGTAGAAGTCTCAATCTCTTACCACCTGGGCACAAGTGCGCGACGCTTTCTATAGGAAGTACTTCTCTGAGGCTAAGTCTACGAGCTTTAGGCGTCAGATCCAAGGGTTTAGACAGGAGAGAGGCGAGTCGTTTCTTAAGGCTTGGGAGCGCTTTAAACAATTGATCCTCAGATTGCCACACCATGGCTTTGAGAGGATTCAACTAGTCGAGTTTTTCCACATGGGTCTCAACGCTGAGACCATCCAGCACATAGAGAATTCTTGCAAAGGGGACGATTTCTTATCCAAAACAGCTGACTAAGGGTGGGATTTCTTAGATGACCTAGTTGATAGGCAGAGGGCCTTAGAACCATCTGATTTTGAGCGAGCCGGACCTTCAGGGTCCACTATTGTCCCTGTCACCATTCGTGATCAGCGACTTCAGGCTCAGGTTGAGAAAATGGCTCAGAGGTTAGAAGAATTAGAAGTGAGACAGACTCGACCAGTTCATGAGGTTAGTGTAGAGGAAGTCTGTGTGTGGTGTGAATGCAAAGGGCATATCGCAACCGCTTGCCCCGGGTTTCTAGCAGCCAAAGGGGCAAGTCAGTTCAACCAGGAAGAGGTCAATGTAGTTAGGACTTGGGATCCATATTCTAATACATACAATCCAGGATGGAGGGATCACCCTAACTTTGGGTGGTCAGATACCAGACCTGCAGGTGGAGGCCAAGCTCAACCCCTTGCACTACCTCCGCCGCAGCAATTTTCTCAGTCCCAGTCTTTCAGGCCTCCGCAGGGCCAAGTCATTCCATACCACTACCAGCAACAGCCTGGTAGGGGGGCAGGTCCATCCACTCGTGGTCCTCCCCCAGGTTATTCGCAAGTGGTGGCTCGAGATCATAAGTTAGAGGAGAATGTCAACTCCATGATGCAGTCTCAAATGACATTCCAGACTGAGACAAGGCAGCAAATAGGAGCCCTTACCACACAGATGTCCCAACTCACTGCGATTATTAGTCAAATGCAGCTGGAGAAGGGCAAGTTTCTGGCCCAGGGTAGTACAGCGGGAGCCCATTAATTGGGAAATTCTTCAGGTCCGAATGTTCAGGGTCAGAATCAGGAGGAGGCCAAGGTGGTCACCATTCTCAGAAATGGGAAGGAGATCGACAAGTCCATTCCGCCAAAGCAAAAACCAGTCCCACCCCCAGAACCGGTTGATGCACCGAGGGCAAATCCTGAGAGTGTGGAGAAGTCACCTGAGGTGGTGGAGCCTGCTGTCGCGGCCCCCACGACTCTAACGCCGCCAGCAAAACCGTTAGCTCCATTTCCCCAAAGGCTGGCGGTAAAGCCTAAGCAGAGCATGAACCATAAGATGCTAGAACTTTTTAAGAGGATGCAATTCCCTATTACTTTGATGGAGGCAATAGAGTCTTTTCCACAGTGTGCGAAGGTGCTGAAGAACCTTTGCACAACTAAGCGCAAGAATCAGAACAACGTGGTTCTGACAGAGCAAGTGAGTTCCATCCTTCAGACTGAGATCCCAGCCAAGTGCAAGGATCCAGGATGTCCCACCATACCCATAGCAATTGCAGGTCAGACTTTCGATAAGGCGTTGTTAGATTTGGGAGCGAGTGTCAATTTGCTCCCGTATTCAGCATTCTTGAGATTAGGCCTTAGAGACCTTAGAGAGACTCCCGTCACACTCCAGTTGGCAGACCGGAGTGTTAGGGTGCCGAAAGGGGTGGTGGAAGATGTTTTAATTCGGGTGGGTGAGTTCCAATTTTCCGCTGATTTCATTGTCCTAGATATTAGCCCAGGTCCCGAGGTTTTAGAAAAGACTCCCATCATTCTAGGTCGTCCTTTCTTAGCCACCTCCAATGCCATCATGAACTGTAAAACTGGCAAGGTCCAGTTATCTGTTGGCGAGGAGAGAATGGAGGTGGATGTTTATAATGTCAGCACTTTAGGCGAGGATGATGAGGAGACAAAGGAGCTGTGTTTGATAGACACGCTCATTCAGGAGCACATTGATACAGTCCTGTATAAGGACCCTCTGGACGTGGCTCTTACCACTGAGGAGGTATCATTCTTAGAGTCAGCAGAGGTAGGAGCTTTTCGTGATATGCTAGAAGTTGAGGATGAGTGCGAGGATCTATATGGGGTCGCTCATGACCTAATGTTCAAGCCTTTGGGCAACCCTCCGCCCAAGGTTCTTCCGTCTTTAGTCCAGCCGCCTAACCTAGAGTTAAAGCCTCTCCCGGACATGCTCAAGTATGCCTTTTTGAAGGGCAATGATACTTATCCGGTGGTGATTTCCTCAACACTCGAGGAAGATCAACAGAGGAAGTTGCTTGACTTACTGAGAGAGCACATAGGCGCACTAGGTTGGACCATAGCTGATTTGCATGGTATAAGCCCCACGGTGTGTACACACCGAATCATTCTTGAGGATAGTGTTAAGCCGTCTAGACAGCCTCAGAGGCGTCTGAACCCAAACACGAAGGAGGTGGTTCGGGCTGAGGTGCTTAAGCTTTTAGATGCGGGTATTATATACCCAATTGCCCATAGCGAGTGGGTAAGCCCAGTACAGGTTGTGCCTAAGAAGGCTGGGGTCACAGTGGTGACCAATGAGCATGGTGAGTTAGTACCGACTCGCATTCCCACCGGTTGGAGAGTATGCATCGATTACCGGAAGCTCAATGCGAGCACCCGAAAAGACCACTTCCCTCTCCCTTTCATTGATCAAATTTTGGAGAGGGTGGCTGGTCGAGCCTTCTATTGTTTTCTAGATGGGTATTCAGGGTACAACCAGATAGAGGTCGCGCTAGAGGATCAGGAAAAGACCACGTTCACGTGTCCATATGGTACATACGCCTACCGTCGCATGCCGTTTGGGTTGTGCAATGCACCTGGTACCTTTTCCAGGTGTATGATGGGGATTTTTAGTGACATGGTTGAGCGGATTGTAGAGTTTTTTATGGATGATTTCTCGGTCTTCGGGGATTCATTCGATGGATGCCTCGAGAATTTAGGCAAGGTCTTACAGAGGTGCGAGGAGAAGCACTTAGTGTTAAATTGGGAGAAGTATCACTTCATGGTGACCCAAGGGATTGTGTTAGGGCACATCATGTCCTCCAAGGGTATTGAGGTGGACAAAGCTAAGATAGACTTGATCCGTAATCTTCCTACCCCTAAGTCTGTCAAAGATGTGCGTTCATTTCTTGGACATGCTGGTTTCTACCGGCGGTTCATTAAGGATTTTAGTGCTATCTCCCGTCCGTTGTGTCAATTGTTGGCAAAGGATGCACCATTTGTATGGTCTGAGGCATGTGAGGGGGCATTCTTAAAGTTGAAGCCGATTGTACAGTCCCCTGATTGGAGTCTTCCCTTCGAGTTGATGTGTGATGCTTCTGACTATGCAATTGGAGCTATTTTAGGACAGAGGAGAGGGAAAGACCCATGTGTGATTTACTACGCGAGCAAGACGCTGAACGAGGCACAGATGAATTACACCACTACAGAGAAAGAGTTGTTAGCAGTGGTGTTTGCCTTAGATAAGTTTCGATCCTATCTGGTGGGCTCGCAAATCACGGTCTTTACCGATCATGCGGCCCTGAAGTATTTGATGACCAAACAGGATGCGAAAGCTCGACTTATCCGGTGGATTCTGCTTCTGCAAGAATTCCACCTCGTCATTAAGGATAAGAAGGGGGTAGAGAATGTAGTCGCTGACCATCTGTCTCGTCTAGAGTTTGAGGACCCCACCTCAGATCTTTCCATTAGAGATTCTTTCCCACATGAGCAGTTGTTCGCTACTAATGAGTGCCCATGGTTTGCTGATATCGCCAATTACTTGGTGACTGGGCAGATTCCTTCTCATTGGTCTACCCAGGAGAAGCAGCGGTTCTTGAGGAGTGTCCAGCAATACATATTTGATGACCCTTACTTGTTCAAATACTGTGCGGACCAGATTGTCCGTAGGTGTGTCCCCGAGTCTGACCAGCGGGAAGTCATAGAGTTTTGCCATAGTGAGGCGTGTGGGGGTCACTTCTCTGCGAAGAAGACCACCGCCAAGATTCTACAGTGCGGGTTCTGGTGGCCCGATATGTTCAAGGGTGTACACGTGTTTTGTCGGTCATGTGACCGTTGCCAAAAGCTTGGCAAGTTGTCTGCACGTCATGAGATGCCCCTCCGGCCTATTCTTGTGCTAGAGGTATTTGATTGCTGGGGCATCGATTTTATGGGTCCATTTCCTATATCTCACGGGTATGAGTACATCTTGTTGGCGGTGGACTATGTGTCGAAGTGTGTGGAAGCAATTCCCACTAAGTCTATGGAGTCGAAAGTCGTGCTGGAGTTTCTTAGGGCTAACATTCTGTCGAGGTTTGGCGTGCCACGCGCCATTATCTCGGATCAGGGCACGCATTTCACGAGTCGGTCATTTGAGAAGTTGATGGGGGAGTTTCACGTCACTCATAAGGTATCCACTTCATACCACCCCCAAACTAATGGGCAGGCCGAGTTAGCGAATAGGGAGATCAAGCGAATCTCAGAAAAGACCGTAGGTGTGACTAGGAAGGATTGGTCCACTAGGTTGAACAATGCGTTGTGGGCTTACCGCACTGCATACAAGACCATGTTGGGTGCCTCACCCTATCGGCTCGTTTATGGTAAGGCCTGCCACCTGCCTGTTGAGTTAGAGAAGAAGGCCTATTGGGCCATTCAGACAGTCAATTGTAGTTTGACTGAGGCAGGTGAGCATAGAAAGTTGCAATTGAGTGAGCTTGAGGAGCTTAGGAATGACGCGTATGAGAACGCTAGTATCTATAAGGCTAAGGTTAAGGCATATCATGATAGGAACATTCAGCGCAAAACCTTTAGGGCTGGTTAGAAAGTGTTACTCTATAATTCGCGTCTTCATATATTTCCAGGAAAGTTGAGGTCCCGTTGGGATGGTCCCTACATAGTAGCCAATGTGTACCCAAATGGTTCAGTCAATGTCCGTGATCCTAAAGATGATCATGTGTTTAAAGTTAACGGACAGCGTCTCAAACCTTATTTGGAATTTTTGGAGGTAGGCGAACCTGATGAGGAGTTGGTCGATCCTGTTTATTCGGACGACATAGTTGCGTAGGCGATTTCCGCCTTGTTTTGACGGGTAGCTCATGCGTACCATGCTCTTCATTGAGTGTGGACCCGACCCCCAGCATTGGGGGTACCCATCATTGACTTGGGTTTTAATAGCTTCGCACGCCGCTATTCAAATAAGGATCGTGTGCCCAGCTCCGGTTAGTAAGGGCAATTTCGGTATTTTCGTGTCTGTTTTTAATTTTCAAAAAAAAAAAAAAATTTTAATTTTGTGGTCCGGTATAGCCACCTAATTTCTATCCTTGAATTTGTGTATCTGGGTTTCTAACAATCTTATTGCCGTGTCTCGGATAGTTATAAAAGACGATTGGCTCTGATTTCTTTAAGGACAAACCTTGAGTAATTTAACCTGTTGAGTCATGACTTACCCGGGATTGTTATGATGACCTTCTCTACACAAATTTAAGTAACCAATTTCATCAAATCAAGGGGTGGCTACCTGAGAGCCAGTTCAAACTGCACTTTTACACTTTTGAGTCAAGCACTCCAGTAGTCTCTGTGGTTCGACTCCGGTACTTCCGGATTTATTGTGCTACACTGGTCAAGAGTCCTACGCTTGGGACGCGTCTTTATTCGTCTTATTTTTAGTCACCTGGTCGTGCAAGCACTCGGTATATGAAACCGAGTCCATTGTTTGATCGATTTATCTAGCATGGCCGTGTAACCGAGTCGTTATCATTAGTACCACCATATAGGTGTTTGAATGGTTAAAACGATAGAGTGATAATGAGATTGGCTCGGTAAAAACTGAGAGATCTTATGCGACGAAGCCCATGTGTTACATGTGCCTTGGATGTAGCCATTTGGTATGAATACCAAGACATGGTTTAATATATTAAGGACAATAATTGAGATCAAAGGGCTTTTCATTCATAAACTCCGAGAGTGTAGTACATCAAATTCTTTCAAAAAATTTCTAAGTGTGAAAAGCAACATCAGAGAACAATATCCTTAAGCATAATATTTTCTCAAATTGTAAGCATTCCATGGCTTGTCCACGAGCTTTCCATCCATGTCTTCAATTTGGTAGGCTCCTTTTCTGACCTTCTTTACGACTCAGTAAGGACCGTCCCAATTAGGCATCAATTTCTTCTTCTTATTCTTATCAGTCGCCTTTTTTAGCACTAAGTCGTCCGGGCAAAAGGTCCTCAGTCGAACCGTTTTGTTGTAGCCCTTAGCGACCTCCTGTTGATAAGCTTCTAGCTTCACCTGAGCTGCATCTCTCTTCTACTCGACTAAATCGAGATCGTTGCTCAAGGCTATGTCATTGGTAGTCTCATCAAAATACTCTGTTCGGATTGTAGGGATCCCCTTCTGGATTGGGATAACGACTTCAACACTGTAGGCAAGGGAGTAAGGAGTTTGGTCTGTGGAACGTCTCGGGGTAGTTCTGAAAGCCCATAAAACATGAGGAAGTTCTTCAGCCCATTTTTCTCTCTTTGCAGTTAGCCTTCTCATGAGTCTAGCCGCGATAGTCTTGTTCGAAGCCTCGGCTTGGCTGTTACCTTGAGGATAAACGAGGGTGGAGTTGAAGAAACGAACTCTGAGCTTGTCACATACTTCTTTCAATTGCTTCCCGGTAAACTGCTTTCCGTTGTCCGAGACGATTGCATACGGAACCCCGTATCGAGAGATGATGTTTTGCCATAGAAAAATCTTAACATTCGCCTCGGTGATGAAGACTAAAGGCTCGGCTTCCACCCATTTAGAAAAATAGTCTGTAACTGTAATCAGGTAGCGAGATCCTCCCGGAGCAAGTGGAAGCTCTCCTATGATGTCCAAGCCCCACTGAGCAAAGGGCCACGGACTGGTGATCAGTTGAAGGTCTTCGGCAGGCTGGTGAATCATTGGCTTGAACAGCTGGCACTTGTGGCACTTCCGAACGAACTCTTCAGCATCCTCCTTCATCTTTGGCCACCAATACCCCTAAGTGATGGCTCGGTGGGCAATAGATCGTCCCCCCGAGTGGCAGCCTTGAGTTCTTGGAGTATTGAGTGGACCTGGTTCTGATGGACCACCATAAGGTACGGTCCCGTCCGAGAGCATTTGTAGAGCGAGCTGGTTGGTGAAAGCCAATAGTTTGCAGCTTTGCATCTGATCCGGTGGGCTTCTCTTTTGTCTTTGGGCAGGTTGTCATCTCGGAGGTAAAAAACCAGTTCACCCATTGATGTTGAATACTTGCCTCCGGGGTGGATCAAAACTCGGGGCTGAGATTGTTCCGAAAGAGAAAGTATGTTGCTTGGAGGCTTTGCATGCTGAGGCTAATCCTGCAAGTGCATCTGCTTGGGCGTTGAGCTCTCGGCCCACCTGGTGAATCTCAATCTCTTCAAACGTCTCGGTTAAGCTCCATACTAGGTTTAGATACTTGGCCATCTATTCGTCCTTTGCGTCATATTCTCCATTAAATTGGTTCACAACGAGCTGAGAGTCGCTGTAAACCAATAATGTCTTTACGTCCATCACCTCGGCTAGCCGAAGGCCAGCGATAAGGGCTTCATACTCGGCCTCGTTGTTGGAGGCCAAGAACTCGATTGTGATTGCGTTCTCATGTATGATTCCTTCGGGAGAGGCTAGAACAACTCCTGCTCCAGCTCCTCTGTGATTTGAAGCTCCATTTACATGTAATTTTCAAGCATTGCCATGGAACATGTGCCAAGCAGAGAATGGCATGGTGACTTGGTCTTCTTCTGCGGGCTTGCTCGGATCTCCTTCCAAGCTCGTTAGCATAGGATCAAGTTAAGTGTTGACATGGCTTCTATTGGATCAGGGATGATTTCTACTCTAGCTAAAACACTCACAGTTAACATATAGTAGACGATTTTTCCTATTTTTAGTTAAAGATATGCATGAGAAAAAAGGCATTCACAACCATGGCGGCTAAAAAATATTTTCAGAAATTACAAAATTGTTGAATGGGTATGGAAATCACAAAATATACCCTCCGTCTAGGCCCCCGCTTAGCTGACTTATTCCCACCTAGCCGATAAGTCCCAACTAATTTCAATTGATGTACAAAACGCCTAGCTGACTAATCCCCAACTAATTTCCGACTGACGTATAAAATGCCTAGTCAACCCCTAACCTTAAACGTGATTTACTTAGCTAGATTTTTTTTATTTTTATTAATGCTTGTGATGTATGATTCTACTGTGTATGTGGTGACCGTTCTTTATTGTTTTGGTTCCTCTTTATGCATATAGTTCATAGGCAAGTTAATATGTAGAGCTGTGACTTGGCTAGAGTTGCCCTAATGCAATGGTACTATCCAGTCTAGAGTTGTGCGAGCCATAGAAATCAGTCTCCACTGGGGTCCATATAATTCTCATTGTGGAGATGCGGCCTTGTGCAGTGATTATTGGGGTAAGGGTTTAGTTGTAGAAAGGTAAGACCGTAGATCCAAAGGTGTGGCTTGAATTCTAGTCTAGGGTACATTTTTTCATGTCCTTTGATGTTTATTTTAGAATTTTGAGTTTAATCACATGGATTCTGGAATCCAAAACTTTAACAGCATAGGATTTGGTCGATGCTAGAAATTTTTTATGCCATGTGCTTTAATCTTCGTTCAAACATGATGTCACCATATCTTTTTCTGTTCATACTATGTACACACGTACCATTTATGCTTAATCAATATTCTGCAGTTCTTGTTCGAAAGGGATTTGAATTTCTTTTAAAATACCTCAACTTCTTGTCAGACACTTTCTACTCTGCTTCCTCTGTCCCAAGCAGTTTGTGGTGTTGCTTTCCAGTTGCCTATTCATTTTTAGGAAATTTCTCATGATCTTTTTGTTTGCAGCTTGATTAGTCTATTCCTATTCTTTAATCACATACTGTAAGTATCCGTAGAGAATGAGTGGAAAGTGGAAAATTTGAAATGTCAGTTTTTAGAAGTGGTTTCCACAATCTTTCCATTAAGAACTTGGAAGGCACGTGTGCAATAGATGGTGGACTTTGTATTTTTGCTTGTTTTCTTGTTGATATCTTATCAACTTTTTTGCTATTGTTTCTCGTGATAATTTGAAATGCCTTTTACAACAACAGTTGCAGCATCAATGGTTGGCAACAGATGACTATCTATAGTTGTTTGTTTCTTTGCTTGTAAACTTGTCTAGCTCTACAACTTCATCTTTGATGAAGTTTGGATGATCATATTTTCCTCTTTTAGTCGTGTTGATGTTGTTCGTCTAGTTTTAAATTGATAATTGTTCCTCTATTTGATTTTGACTATGTATTAATTGAAAATTCCAATTCTTTTTGTATTGTACAAATGATGAATAGACATGAAAGGCTTCGAGAAGAAACTTTTGGTCAGAGCTACTTCGACAACTTCAAGCGTCAAATGAATACATCTATTTTTGTTACCTCCTTGTTCATATTTCGTAGTAGTATGTAGGTCGAGAACTTCTTTTTGGGAGATTTAATGTGGACTCCTAGAACTTTTCTTCAATCGAAGATATTTGTGAATTATTGTAATTAGTAGATGTTTAGAAGTTGGTTTGAACTCTATGTTGAATAGATGAAGCTAGTTCAATTTAGATCTTGATCACTATAGTATGTGCAACATATATTAGGGGAAAAGAGATGAATTTCTTGTGACATGTAAGGGAGTGTCACTGATTTAATGTGGCTTGGCTTCTAATTAGTGGCAACAAAAAGTTGTCACAAAAGAAATTCCATTAGTATTTTCCAGTAAAGAAATTGAAAATTAGTGACGTTGAAATTTGTCACTATTGTTTCTAAGTTTACTGACATAAGGTTTGTTGTCACAAAATGTAATTTTCTACTATTCTAAAAATTTAGTTTAGTGACAACTTTTATATGTAGTGACGTTTTTGCCCGTTTAGTGACATTCCGAACTGTCACTAAAGGTGATTGGATTTTGTGACAGCTTTCTAATTATTGTCACGATAGATCTTTAGCAACACACTTTAAGTGACATCACTGTGACACCTATTTTTTTGTCACTGAATCCAATAGTGACAATTTTTTTTAGATTCAGTGACAATTTGTTGGTGCTACTATAAAGCAATTTTTTGTAGTGGCACCATCATGTGGTCCCCCCAAATTGGACCACCCTTATGTGGTGTCCAGGTTGAGCGCGTGGTTCACACGTGCTTGGGTATTTTCTTATCTAATTGAATTTTGCCTTCTCCAATAATTTGAAAGGACACTTGAGGGACACGTGATACTTTCGAAAAAGAATGTTTATGACTTAAAGTTGGTTTTGTGGTTACAAGGGTCACCATTTGGTGCAACCCTAGGCATGGGTTACGAAGCCTGTGAATCTCGACAGTGGTTACGAGGCCATGAATCTCCGCAAAGGGCTACGAGGTCCTAGGGAGATGTCCCGAATGCGCGCTCAGCAGGGGTAACAAGGTCCAAAATACTTGGCAGGGGTTACAAGACCCAAAATTTCCAGTTTCGATTGTATCTCGATGTTAGATTGTATCTCGATGTTGTTTATTTGTTGATCGGTTTAGATTACCTTATCTCTCTCAAGCTCATCTCATTTCATATGCATTAGAGTTTGTAAGGAATTATTTCTACTAGGCTAGTGTAGCTCACCCTAATAATTTCAGGTACCCAACACGAAGCATGAGTTGATTGGCGTGGTGCATTTGCATGGATGAAAGACATACAATGAAGAGTTATTTGATCATCTTTTATATATCATATTTTTTAAAAGATGAACTTGTAACTTTATATCTTTTTTACTTTGGAAGAATGTAAACGTTAACACTTTTACTTGTGTTTTTATCACAGGATACAGGCACCCGATTTAGACTCATTATGTGTTACGAATATGGAACGTTGTGAGTTGGCCTTTGGAGGAAAATGTAAGGAATTAATGGAATTATTTTATTGAGAAATGTTTATTAAATTATGTTGAAAATTGAAGGCGTGATAATTTTCTTATTTTCTATAGGCGATAACTTCTCTAGGCTAAAAAATATTTAAAATAATTATCCTTGCATTACATAGGTAACTATGAGGATAGATATTGGAATCGTTCATCAATAAATTGAGGAAAGATTCAAAACTTTAATCTAACTTTTGAATTTTTTTTTAAAGTAACAAAAAAACAAGTGAAACAAAGAAAGATAAGCTGATTTACACCCGAAAGAGAGAGAGAGAGAGAGAGAGAGAGAGATAAGCCAAGTGTTTTTCTTTTCTTTTTTTTTTTTTTTTTGTAAATCATGTGAAAAGCAAGTTAAAATACTTTTTTCTTTAGACAAGTTGGGTATAATAAACTTACAATATTTAGGTATGGATATTGTATGAATTTGAAGATACAGACAGACAATTCGAATTGTAACGTCAATTTATTTTGTGTTTGAAAATTCTGCTGGAACGCATATTTTATACTCCTAAATTCTCAATTTTTCTAAATTTACACTGTTTGAGTGATCTCCTAAAGATGCTCTAACACTTGCAATCATTCGACTCTTACTACTCCCTCGTCCCATATTGTTTATCTACTTTCACTACTTGGACCTCTTACAAAATTATCTATATATTTCAATTTGTAATATTTTTTATATGAAATATGGATATTGTTTGATAGATCTCAATTAGTTCTATTAAACAAGGTTTTCAAAATTTTGTACTATTAAACAACATTTTTTATATCCAATGTGGATTTTATTTGATAGATCTCAATTAGTTTATTAAATAAAATTTTTGAAATAAAAAAATATTATAGATTGTAAAATACAGTCAATTATTTGAATGACACGACCGCTAAAAAGAACTAGTAATTTGAGACAGAGAAAGTATAAAACAATGTAAATTGTGAAATATATATATGTATATATAAATAATATTTTAAAAGGTTCGTACTTAGAATTTTAGACGAAGAAATTGTGATGGATTCTTTCTTTAAAAATGAGATATTTTTAGGGAATTGATATTGACACTCCCCATTTTGATATTGGTACTCCCTTTTTTGTTTTTATTAGGTGAAGTTACTAAACCACCCTTGTATTTTGAAAGCAAGAGAAAAATGTAATTAAAAGTACAAGGGTGATTTAGTAACTTCACCTAATAGAGACAAATGGAGAGTGCCAATAACATAATGGGGAGTGTCAATATCAATTCCCTATTTTTATTCGGATGGCTTACAGTCCATTTTTATTCGGGTGCACCAAATGGTGTACCCCTAATGCACACCAACCTGATGTGGCAAATGAGGAGAAATTTACTTTTTGAGCGACCCCCATATTGGACTTCCCCTCATTTGCTACATCAGAGTGGTGTGCATTTACTGTGTACAAGTGGTGTACCATAGTATTTTTGAGTTAGTTGTATCCCACTTATGTACTCTATGTCACATGACTAAAAAAAGGGGATACTATTGTACTCTGTTGAATGACTAATCAACGAGGAACAATCATCCAAGTCAATGACAGTAATTTGCATGGATATGCACGCAGGCAGAGAATAAATGACTGGATTTGTGCTGTTGCTTTTCATTAAATTCTCCACTGGCAAAGGGCGTGTTTGGTGAGCTCCCCGCATCCTCCATTTACCTCTACAAATCCAGTTGAGATAGATGAATGTTAAACAGTCCGACCATGCGTACGTATACGGTATACACATATATGTATGCGCACAAACACATTTGGATTGTCTTTTTCAGTAATCAACAGTTTGGATTTTACATGGAAGAGCTTTTTTTAAATTCAGACCGTCGAAAGCACGCACGGATAGTCAAGATACGCCGTCCGTGCATTATTCGTACGAGGGGCGTGCGTACGAATTGTTTTTTTGATAGTTAAATTTCTTCTAGCGTATTTAATTTAGGGGTAGCCTCATATTTTACTTTGCCCATTTTGTTTTTAAATACATTTTTAGCTTTTTATAACCAGAATATATCTTGAATTTGTAAAGTATTTTAGAGATATGTGCAGAATATATTTTGTAATATGAGTAGTGTTTGAGAGATATGTGCAAAATACATTATATTATGTTTTTTTGTTAACTAAAATGAGAAAAGTAGAAAATGAGAAATCAAAAAACTCTTCTCACAATATTTTTGGCTTTTCCTCCCTAATGTCCATAAATGAAAACCCATTTTCAAACAGTGTGTTGTGAATAAAATCATCAAAACACTCGAAACTTGAATGTAAAAATGAAAAATGCAAAAAGCAAGTTGCCAAACACCCCTTAGTCCAACTTCTCCCTTTTCTCTGCTACAAAAATAAAATAAAAAAAACACTTCCTTTTCACCTGTTTTCTATTGAAAACTAATTTCTTGATTAAAATTTTGATTAACAAAATGGTTGGCTAATAAAATTTGCATCATTTCCAAAAAAAAAAAAAAAAGAGGGAACTTTTCTGCGTAGCTCCTGCGCAAGGAAAACCTTTATGTTACCTATAATATATGTATTGTAAACGCTCAAAAAATTATCTTTTATGTTACCTATATTAGCCAAGAACATCTGCAATGACCTTTATAAAACGCTCAATAGTGTGAATGGCTAAAATTTTAGCCGGTGACTCTGCATAAATTTAGTCAAATGGACTAAATAAATTATGTCATTAGGCTATCAATCAATAACTGACTCTATAAATTTGGCCACCTATTTATGCATCCATTTAACTGTGGAGCCCAATCGTCTAATAATTTTTAAAATAATTGAGTGGTTATAAAAAAATCAATTCAATCGGATATTTGTAAGGGATTGATTTAATTCGTTCAATTTTTTACATTTAGAATTCAAAACCTATAATTTGAAAGAATTTTGAAAAAAAAAAATTAAACAATTGTGCACTCAGCATTCTCTTGATTTGTTGTAGGACTTTGATATGAAGAGCATTAATTAAAAAATATCTTGATCAGACATTGATAGGTATCAAACGCAAAGATTATTTTAAAAATATGAATTGTTTTTATATTTGTCGATTTCTTTTTTTTGTCAAAAACGATAACAGATGAAATTAATAACCAAAGATTCGGTACATCAAGAGGACACCCCATCCCTAGATAAGGAATGAAGAAGCCAAACAGGGGGGGACTCGGTCCAAAGACCATACCCCATCCCAAGTAGACCCTTGCTAGCCAGAGCATGTGCAACATTATTAGCCGCTCTACGCACAAAGGAAAAAACACAACAATGAAAACTCCTAGACAAAACTTGTATATCTCTAATAATAGTTCGCACTTCTTGGCTAACCTCCATTTGGTTGTTGATCATGTTGATGACTGCTTGTGAATCCCCTTCCACCATCACACCAGTCAATCCCAGTTGTATGCCCACTTGTAAGCCCCAACGAACCGCCATAGTCTCGGCAATAGTAGGGCTCATGCACCGTAGTAAAGCTCCATTTGCAGCAGCAACAAAATCTCCACCACCGTTCCGAATGACTAATCCATATGCCCCACTACCAGATTCCTTCTTCCACGCCCCATCCACATTGATCTTGAAAAAACCACTACAAGGTGGCTTCCAAAGACCAGTAGGAGCAACCTCATGCACCTGCACTGCTGCCTCCGTAGATTGATTTGCTTCCTGAAATTCCTGTAGACATTCCATCGCCCGAGTGCTCACCACTCTAGGGGATAAAATCTTTTGCTCGAAGACTGCTCCATTGCGACACTTCCAAATATGCCACATCACAACTGCAGTTAAAGAGGAAAGCCACTCCCTATTCCCTCTAATCTGCCATCTTAATTCTAAATAATCCCACAGCTCAATAAAATTGCTAAAGTCAGCACTACCAAAGTCCGGTTGCAAAGGAGAAGTCGACCAAACCTTTTGTGCAAGAGGGCAAGTGCAAAAAAGGTGCGTAATTGTTTCTACTTCCAAGCCACAAACTGGACAGATCGGTTCAACTGCAATTTTCCTTCTAATCAAGATAAATTTTTTAGTAAACGCTCCTTAATTAACAAGCCTTACGATATTCGATATTCAATCAAGAAAAAATTCAGAAAAAAGAAAAAAACAAACTCAAGTTTCGATATGCTTCCAATGTCCAAAAAAAGAGGAGTTAAAAAAAAAAATCAAAGAGTCCAATCAAACAATACGGCTCTATGTAATTCTTAAACTGTTGATCCAGAATTGTAGTACGATCGTAGTGAACTGCATTAATCTAGTATCCTTAAATGTCTTAATACCGTAGAATTTTTTTTCAATGCTGAGCAGGTACCACGTGGTGTCCGCTTGCCCACATCCAGCTGTTCAAAAATGCAATAGACGGACTAGATTGAAAGTGCCGGATGGATTTAAAAAAATAAAAGAAAGAAAAATCCAACGGCCCGGATCGAAAATGCCGGATAGATTTAAAAAAAATAAAATAGAAAAATCCGTTGCATTTTTTGACCGTCGGATGTGCGCTAGCGGATAACACGTTAGCCATATCTGCTCGGCCCTAAAAAATTCGCATTACAAATTTTTTTTTGCAATCTTATCAATTTTTTTTTTGAAACAGTCATTGCCACGTGTCATTTACATAGGATGAAGTTGTTACATAGGATCAAGAGATTTGAATCAATCTTTTTGAAATTCTCAAACGCCATATCTCGACAAACAGAGTTTAGACTTGGTACACCATTGAATAGTGATGAAAAATTATCCAAAATCGTTATGAAAATATAGCAAAAAAAAATTAAAAAATTCTTTACTGAAGTGTTTTATTAAAAGAAAACTATAGTAATAAAATCAAGTCAATGGAATATCATTATTACAGTAAACAAAGCAAAATGTTTTGCAGTGTATTTTCTGTGTCCTTTTTTATATTCACTTACTGGAAAAAATAAAAAACGTGATTCATTTATTAGATTACTCATGTTTGATTAATTTAATTTTTAACAAGAATTTTAAAGCCGCAAGACTCTCAAATGAACAGAATGTATCATGATGTTGAATATCGAGACAAGGCCCGTAAGCCCGGCACAGCAGGGCTTCGGCCTCCAGCACATTGGAATAATTACTCCTCTTCCGTGCCCTAAACAAATTTTTTTTGCGAGAGGGGCAAAAAGGGCAGTCGATTACTAGTACAGGGACAAAGAAGCAAGTCAGAAGCACATTTATTAAATCATTCAGAAGAAGAAGAAGAGGTCCCCCCCTCTCTCTCTCTCTCTCTCTCTCTCTCTCTCCTATTAGTAACAAACCTACTATTCTTTCTCTTGTACAAATCCAACGGTCACCGCTTGTCTCCGTCCACATCATCTTCTGAAAGGCACACAGGCAAGCTGTATGTATGTATGTATGTTTATCTACAAAAACAATAACATAGACGACGTCATGATGATGATTCACTCTCTACCTTAATCCTTCCTTCCTCCTTTCTCACTTTCTATTCTCTTTTTTGAGTTTTTTTGTGCAAACAAATCAAAGAAAGACGTATACACAAGAACCCTAGAAAGAAAAAAGGTTCATTCACCATTTTCTCTATGCTGCGTCCAACGAAGAAGATTAATATCATCGTTTTCTGATCACCTGCATGTTTTCATTTGCATCTCGCAGATTACTATAATATAATACAGAACCTGCACTTTTAGAGAAACAAAGGCTCGATCTGAAGACGTTTTTAGCCCAAGGAAGACAAGGTCGTATAATCAACGAGTAGTACTGGTGAGATTTGGACGTTAATTTGGTTTATTGTTTATTTTTCGTTTGTGTTACTACTTTTTTTTTTTTTTTTTTAATTTTAATCTTGACGTTAATTTGGGTATTCCGGTGAAGAGAATATTTGCTTGATTTGATTGATGTGCTGGAGTATTTATTATTTTATTTTTCTCATTTCGAAAACAGATCTGGAAAGTGGAATATATTGCTTGCATTCCAAGTTGATATTATTAACAGTTATAGAAAGATTAAAGGATTTATTTAGTCTCAGAATGCGCGTTAAATAGTACTTTGATTACGCCTGTCATTGGCAAATACATTACTAGCCTCAAAACACCTTAAATGAAACTACCCTTTGAGACTTGATCAAGTGAGTGGTTTTTTTTTTATATGGGACGTTACCAGATAAGCGTATTGAAGATTGTATGTACTTAGTGTCTATTAACTAGCTCCTTCCTTTGATACACAGGCCTTCTTCCAATTCTTGACTTAAACTTAAGTGACTTATTGCGTTTTACCCAACTTAAAAACTAATCTCTATCTCTCTCTCTCCACATAAACGTGTAGAGACAATGATGCCAAATGATGCTTATTCAACATCTTCATTTCAATCAGTACCGGTGGACTGATGAGTTGCGGGCGGACGACAACACTTTTAAGTAATTTTATTTGTTGGCGGATATTTTGGTGTTTATAACATAATTGAGTGTTATGGCCATAAGATGACCTTCTTTACAACTTACTTTAGGCTTTCTAGAATTCAATTTTCTTACCCTAACCCCTTAAAAACTCAAAAATTAATTACATACTTGGTTTATTTTTTTGTTAAATTCTTGCATCCGTCACTAATTTCAACGTTTGCAGAGATTGACAAAAAAGAAGAAGAAGGAGGATGACATCCACGACAACACCATGCGCTGCGTGCAAGTTACAGCGTCGAAAATGCACGCAAGAGTGCGTTTTCGCACCCTACTTTCCTCCAGACCAGCCCCAGAAATTTGAGACGGTACACAAGGTATTTGGCGCAAGCAACGTGGCCAAGATACTCAGCGAACTGGCACCAGCCCAGCGAGAGGATGCGGTCAACTCCCTCGCCTACGAGGCCGATGCCAGGCTCCGCGACCCAGTCTACGGCTGCGTGGGCCTCATATCCATCCTCCAACACCGGCTCAAGCAAGTCCAGATCAACCTCTACAACGCCAAAAAAGAACTGGCTACTTACATTGGGCCCCAGGCAATGTTACCGATTCTAAATTCTCAAAACTACCCTCAGCCGCAGCAACAAATGGTGGAGGCACAGCAGTTGGCGGCGGTTTTGGCGGCGAGAGAGCAGCAGGAGATAATGCGGAGTTATGAGCAGCAGCAGCAGGAGTTTGTGAGGTTTGGTGGTGGTGGTGGGTTTGACCCGGGTGCTGGAAATGTGTTCCACCAGATGAATGGTTGTGCGGTGCCGAGTTCGGGTTTGGGTTTGGGTTCATTTGTTGATAATAGTGGTTATCAAATTCAGCAGCAGGGACAGGGACAGGAGCATTCTCAGCATCTTCAGCTTCAGCTTCAATCACAGGCTCTGATTCAGCAGCAACAACAATTGCAGGTGATTCCGAAGCAGCATAACAAGAGGTCCGCAAGTGAGGAGGGTCGGAGTGTTGTTTAAACATGTTTTGGTTTCAGGTACATCTCTCTCTCACCTCCTTATCCTCTTTGGTATCAACGTTTTAAGCAGCGGTAGCGGTTAGCAGTGTAAGAGCATCCTCATCAGGGGAGACAAATCCCCTTGATGGCTAAGTTATTGAGTGAAAAGGGAAAAAACCCCCCAAAATCAGACACAACAATTTTTTTGTAAATCTGTAAAAGTTATAACTTTGCTACAGTAACTCGGTAAATCCTTTGAGGCACAATTCACAGGTTAAAGCAATTCTCTCTCCTGACTTCCTGAATAGAGAGTCTGATTTTGTGAATTTTTGAAAAAGTGACTTGTTAATTTATCAAAGGTGTTTTTGAGATTAAATTTGGTCCAATTTTTGTTGAGCCTGATGAGGATGCTCAAATAGTATGGAAAGTACCGAGTGATACGCACTGAAAATCAAGTGTAGGGTTTGTCATTTTTTTTTTTTAAATTGTTGGCGCTAGAGCAGTGAAAGGCTGAAAGCTATCATAGCGGTCAAGTATCAGCCATATCGGCTATGAAGGGGGCAAAAAAATTAGAGACAAAGTGATATGGTACCGGTGTTGATACACGTGTGAATTTTTTTATCACTAATATATATAGACAATACTAGAGAGCCGAAAATCGAGATTTAGCAGCCGATATGCTATGATATGTTATGTAACGAGAGTCAACTTTGAGCTAAAGTTTAAGGTGTGTCACTTCCACTTTTGTGCCCTTATAATAATCCCGACAAAAAATGACCATATATATCATAATTTTCGCTTTTAAGTTTAGGCCCCTAAAAAGTAAGGGCCGGCTATATGGGAAGAAAGGTTTGTGTTTGAAATTGATTAAAGGGGATAGTAAATTCTTGCATGCGTTTTATATATGTGTCGAAGTTTTGTAATTCAAGTTGAAGTTGGTGATATTCTTTTTTGTGTGTGGTGTAGCCTATGCATGATTCGTGTTTGTGCATTTCAAGAAGTTGGTGATACTAATTATTTTATCTGCTTCCGTTTTCTTTCATCTGACATTTTTAGTTTGAAATTTGATTGTTCGTGTTCTTTTTTCATTTTGCATACAGCCCAGCCCAGCCCAGCCCCCTGAATATGTAGTTAGTGATGTTTTTTTTCTCTGATCAATTAATGCCATGCTGACCTTACCACTTTTTTAAAATTGCGTTTTCTAGATCTGCATTAATTATGCCTGTTGTGGGCCTTTTACACTCTAAAGTGATGCTTGTGGATTTTTGCCATATTCCATGATCAAATTAGTTTATGGAGCACAATTTGCACTTCTTTTTACTGTAATACTTCCTTTGTCCCAAAATGGACATTTAAAGCTACTATTCACATCTCTAAAAAAAAATCAGTATATTACTTATTGTGTATTACATTTGCAATATAAATCTTGTTAGATACATAAATCTCACTTCGTTTTATTAAACAAAGTTTTTAATGATAATAAAGTGTTACAAATTAGTATAAAATATAAATGATTTTTTGAGAAGGGTAAATTGATTTTGGACATCTATTTTGAGACGAAGGGAGTAATAAAGATGCTCCCTCCCTCCCTCCTCTCACAATTGTATTTCACAACCAAAATCATGTGATTTCTCCATAAAAAGTAGTGTACTTCCATGCATTTTTTTTTTTACCAAAGTCAATATTATAACTTAATTACTAAATTGTGTTTACCTAGCTACTAACATATCCCACCTTTAGTAGTAGAATGTCTCCTTATTAAGAAAGATTGGCTTAAAGCTGCCATCCTTTGAGCTCAATTAAATAGAAGACACATCCACAGCTACGGCTTTTTTTTTTTTTTTTTTCACTTTTTATGTGACGTATAAAAATCAAAGTTGCAATTTGTTATCACCCTTAGGGCCTTAGTTGATGAAGAGTTTAGGTTTGTTACTTAAACATATGAATTTGCTATCACGGCCTTTAAAATAAAAACTTGGCAATAAAACAACATTCCACAATTTGGTTTTAAATTTTTATTTTTTATAAATGGGTGGTTCGGTCCAGCTTACATGCACCTCAACTAATCCCATGGTCCACGTACGCTCTGCCACATATATAGACGGGGCAAAGCTAATACCTCATGAGACCATGAGATTTTGTACAGGTGATCCCAAGATCCCAAGAGGTTGAGAAGAGTGTTGAACCTTCCTTAGGAGAAGTCCTTGCCAACTCATTTACTCCTTGCGATTCATTCCAAAATTTGGTTTTTGGTTAGCATTTGCTTTGTGGATTTGCATGCTCGTGCTAAAGATAGTTGGTATATGCATGCCTCTTTGACAGTAACAATTTTTTCCCCGAAATTTGTATTTACTTGCGTTTATGTAATTAATAAAATTCATTTTCTTAGCAAAAAAGAACTTATCATAATATGCCTTACTTAATGCAGGCACCCTTGTCTTGTTTGAATGAATGTTGCTTACAATTCAATGCAGGAGTTTTACAAACACCTGCTTATGCTTTTCCTAATCAGGACCACTTACTAACACTATTGTTTTCTCTCTCTTTTTTATGGCTGCAGCTAGTTTTGCAAGGCAGGAGAGAGAGAGAGAGAGAGAGAGAGAGAGAGAGAGAGAGAGAGAGAGAGAGAGAGAGAGAGAGAGAGAGAGAGAGAGAGAGAGAGAGATCTTCAATTTTGGATTATGAAGGGAAGACAGTATTTATTGCGAGGTACATTTTTTAGAATTGTAGGAGCTAGCTGAATTGCAATTGAATTTGCTCTCTTTTTGTATTTGCATTTAGAAACGTTCAAGGGATGCATGTTGGTTTTAGAACTCCTTTCTGTTTTCTCTGCTTGGCTAAATGAATATATATAACTTTCCAATTAATTAGAATTTGAATTGTTGGTGTAGTTCCTTGATGTCCACTTAACATTTATTAGCTTAGCTTACATAAAAATGTTAATGTCGTTAGTCCTTAATTACTTTTTCGGTATGCTGCTGGTTGGACTTTTTTAGTTGTTTGAATTCTTCACTTCGTTCTTTTTTTTTTTTCCTTCAGACTTTTCGTTTTGTTTCGCTTCATGCTGATTGCTGTTTGGATTTCTACAATCTTATTGATCAGTCTATAGGTTGGTTGAAATTACCACAAATTTATGTTTTTCGCTCAAACAGAAAAAAATTAGATTAAATTGGTCAAACCAGACCGATTGGCTTACTAAATTAGAATATTTGGTTTTGTTTTGTTTGCAAAATGTCTGAATCGAAAAGTTCGGTTTGATTTTGATTAAATTGTCTAAACTAGACTGAATCAAACATTGACCCCCTAAAAGTACGTGTGCCCCCTTCTTCTGTTTTTTAGTAGGATTTCATTGGTAAAAATTTTACTACAATCTATTGTATACAACCAGAAGAAAAAAAAAAAAACCATAATGCACACAAGAAAGGCAAATAATAGCACAACCAAATCAAATTAAAGATGCATTTAGCGATAAAATGATCCGATAGTCAATTGTTGGAAAACCGCATCTAAGTTGTCGATGTGCAGAATATTATGGTTGTTTCACTATTGACAAGACTTTTTTGCAAAAATTAGCCGAAACCAACCAAGGGTGTGTTCCATATTTAAAGCATAATAGAGAGAGAGAGAGAGAGCAGTGATGTTGAAGCACTCGATACCCTCTCTTGTTCAGAATTGGATTTATATCTGATTTGATGGGACATAGAAATATCAGACATCCCCTTAGGTAGGTTTTTTGGTTGTTTGGGAATAGTGGCCTGTGGCCATGCATGATCTTCAATTTTTTTCCTTAAATTTTCTAAGGATCGATCACCTTAACCTGACTGAAAATTGAAAAGGCTGTTGGTCAACGTGCCTGTTGCAATGATACTATATGCCACTAGTACGTACGTAGTATCACCTTATTTTATAAGGACTCTTGACTTGTATCCTCCTCAATATACGTTTTTTCGGTCCTTCAATATTGTTACAAGCCAATATACTGTGTGCTATAAAAAAATTCGCAGCTATAAGGTCATTCTCAATATGTGTCACTTTGTATCCAATTTTTTACCCGCTATACGAACTCTGAAACACAAAAAATGAATCTCTAAAATTCGTGGCTGCTCAACTTGATTTTCTATATCATTCGAAACTTTCACTGCCATTAAACCACTACCATTATATTATGCAATTAGCTACCGCAATTTAAAATCTTGTGGAGGACTAACTACTAGCTAGGCTAACCCCAAGGAGTTGGCCTAGTGGTCAAGGTTTGGAACTCAAGAGTTTGCTCTCTCCGAAGATTTCAGTGTTATCAACTCCTTTGGGGCCAGTCTATACAGAGTTTTGCTCTGGCTTTAAATGAGGTATGCAGTTAGCTACCGCAATTTAAAATCTTGTGGAGGACTAACTACTAGCTAGGCTAACCCCAAGGAGTTGGCCTAGTGGTCAAGGTTTGGAACTCAGGAGTTTGCTCCCTCCGAAGATTTCAGTGTTATCAACTCCTTTGGGGTCAGTCTATACAGAGTTTTGCTCTGGCTTTAAATGAGGTCCCCACTAGTAGGCGGTGGGATTGGTCTTTTAGGATTAGTCGAAGTGCGCAAAAGCTAACATGAACACTTGGTTATAAAAAAAAAAAAACTACTAGCTAGCTACAAGTGTCATTGGGACGTGACCCTTCCTTGGTGGGCTCTTATATATGTTGGTCAATTTGTAAATGTGTTCATATTTCTTTCGACACAAGCAAGTGGAGTATGTATCAGTTAATATGTACGTAAATCAGGTTTAGAGTGAACTGAATTGTCAGAAGTAGGTTTGGGGTTGGATAGCGGCTTTGAAATCAGGATTAAAGTGATGAGTACCAAGGATGGAGCCAGGGAGCTAGTAGGGACAGTCGCGCCCCCCAAATTAAGATCAAACTTTATAGTCCCGTTGTCACACCCTCATTTTTAATAATCAAAATTCATGTAAAATCCATGTAGGATTGATCAAAGTCATACGTATATCCGTTGAAAAGTCAAAATCAAATATCTAGTTCCAAATCAAGTTTTATGTGTCTCTAGCCAACAGACACCCATACCCAAGTACATAAGTACCAAAAAGGGTTTATTTATTACATATTTTGATATTGACAAAAGATTTAAGAAAAATTGAAGTTACAGAGTCGTCTTCCAAAATACATTGAGTATCAAAATGATAAAAATAACTCCATGACTCATGTATGCTTCAAACCATGCATTCACACTCCAAGCATCCGTGTCATACTCCATGATGGGGATCTGAAAATTGATAGGTTAAGCTACACTAGCCCAGTAGGAAACCATTCTACAAATACTAGGTGTATAAAGTATGATATGTGCACATGAAATTGGATACCAAAAATGATTTAAGCAAGATATGGCATGGATGACTAAAACAAGTGATTAATGCCCTCAAAGTACCGAAAAGTTCAATGAATTACATTAGTGTCCAAAATTCCCAAGTGTTCAAAGAAGTGTCCAAAAAAGGTTCAAAGATAAGCAAAATAAAGTCCAGTGTCTATATAGTACTCAAAGGTGTATAGAAAGTATCCAATAGTGTCCATGGATAACCCGATTGTGTCTCCAAGTATCTGCGTATCCCGCAAATGTCCACATTCAATCATTTTCGCACTTTATCAATCTCATGTGTATATCGATTTAAACTTGAGAATATTGAAATTTTCTTCCGAGTCTTATGGGCCTCGTAGAACCCTTGTTCGAGTCTTACGGGCCTCATGGAACCCTTGTCCGAGTCTTATGGGCCTCGTGGAACCCTTTCTAGCGACTCACCGTGTGGTGGTCCTAGTGCATCAACTTACATTTCGCTCAAAACACAAAGTATTTCACATGTGTCCGAATAATAAACATCGCTCATTTCCCTTTCATGTAATGTATGTCACCAATTTCTACAAAGTTTACATGTATCAAACGTAAGTTGAAAAATCAAGGAAAAATAACCAATCATACAAAGATAGGCTAGGAAGGGGTATTTCGGTCATTAACGAATTGTACAATGTGGATATGTCAAGTATGGAACCACTCAAGTCAATCGGAAACCAAAGGAGAATTTTCTAAAATTTTGAGATTGGTATGGATACCTCCCAAGAGTAGTATGGATACCAATGCACAACCAGCGAACAAACAGATTGGTATTCATACCTCACGGAATTGGTATGGATACCAAAGGCTACGAAAATGAAATTTTGACAGCTTTTGCACAAATGAATGGGGTTCCAACCCAAGTCAATTTGGGGTTTTCAAACATTAACCAAGTATGGAATAAGCATATATCAACCACCAATTCAAAGATTTAACCCTCAATTAAGTGAGAACCAAACTCAATCAAACCAAACTCATTTCTATGGAGATTTTCAAGTTTTAACTAGAAATTTATAGGTAACCCAAAGATATACGCAACAAATCAACAAAATATAACTAGAGAGAGTAGAAATTTGTCCCCTACCTCAAAGATTAAGCTCCAAATGTGAAGAAGATGAAAAACCCAACTCTTGTTCTTGAATTCCAACCGATATACACCTCCTCCAAGCAACAAACGCACCCGGACTCTAAATCACGTGTAGATTATGAATATGAGGTTGAATCTTGAGTTTGAGAGGTGTGGGAGGTGGATTTGTAGTGGGAAATGAAAAGTTTTTTAGAGGAGAAAGAGAGAGAGAGAGAGAACCGTGAGTTTTGGGGGAGAGAGGGGTGTGTATTTTTTGTCAAAAAATCTGACCCTTCACGTTGTATATACACTCTCACACTTGCACTTAAGCCCCTCATGTTTCTAACATGTTTTTAAAGACACCACAATGCATATCCTCACTTCTTATTGCATTATAAAACATTCCTCACATTTCCCCAACATTATTTCCGAAAAATTATTTAAAAATACAGGTCTTTACACCGGTCCCCCCTTTTTTATAGTCTCATCCTCCCTTTGTTTTTTCATCCAAAAAAATAAAAATAATAGTAACGCCTTTAATATTTATCAAGTTATGAAACAACTTTGTACTAAAATTGGTTTTAATGAGGTTTAATTACAATTTTTTTAAGCACAACAACGTCCAAAATTTAAAACCCAACTCACTTCAGTGACTCAAAAGGCCCAACCACTTTTAAAAACTAAGTCTCACTGAAATTTAGAAAGCCCAAAACTCTTTAGCGTGTGTCTATGGACATAAAAGGTAAAAGAAAAGAGCAAAAGAAATTGGGGGCTTCCAAAACAATCAATTCTCAATTGCAAGAATTGAACACTCGGTTTAAGGAATATATGATGGAGTTGCTAATTTTCAGCACATCTCTAGATCCTCGCGATGGCTTCAGATGATTCAACATTGAAGATACTTGCAAGTTTGCAGAGAAGTATTATCCAATGGATTTCACTGAGCAAAAAAAGTACCACTTGAGATATCAATTGCAAAATTATCAGCTTGATTTGCCTAGACATCCTGAGTTCCAAAATCTGCCAATGATTTCAAAGTTGAGTGAAGTGTTGGCGATTACAGGAAAGTGCACGATATATCATCTTTTTTGATAGGTTGATTCGGCTTATATTAACTTTACATGTTTCAACCGCTACAACCGAACGTGTATTTCCGCTATGAAATGTGTGAAGACAAGACTTCGCGACAGGATAGAGGACGATTATTTAGTAAATTTCTTGATCACTTATATTGAGAAAGATATTGCTTGAGAGTTGGACAAAGACTCTAGAATTGATGCTTTTAATAACAACAAAGAGTGTCGAGCATAGACTCTAGAATTGATGCTTTTAATAACAACAAAGAGTGTCGAGCATAGTTCAAAATGTCTAATTTCAGTAGACACTAGATAGGATTAGATTAATGTTACTACCTTTTGCAATCTAAGTTGATATTAGAAACATGTTTAGTTTCATATATATTGGTGTTATTTTGCATATATATAGGAGTTTTTTATTTAGTTAGTAAAAATTCATATCATTGTATTAATTTTAATTTTTTTATTATGTATATCCGCCCCCCTACGCCAAAATTCGGACTCTGTCCTTAATGAGTACTCCTTGTCTTTTCTTGTTTCTTGATTATGTTGGTTTCTTGCAGCCTGTTTCAGCGCTAGGGTAGCATCTATATGATTTCAGAGAGGGTGTCAAAGATTAATTGGGAAGCGCATGTTCTCCATGTTGAGATGCCGACATTGTCCTTACTCGTTTTAATCATTATAAATTTGTTAAATGACTAATAAATTCTTTTTGTCAAAAAAATAAATGTACCGTATGTGAAAATAAACTACCCACAATCCATGTTGCCGTAAAGGGGTGCTCTCTCTCTCTCTCTCATAGATGCCTGCTAGTCTTTGGTTCAATTAATTTTGGTGGTTGAGTAGGTCAGAACGGCTTTAAATTACTGTAGGAGTAATGGGGGGGGGGGACTGCAAACTTAATGCGTCCATGTTACTCAAGTGCTACTTCCGTCCTAAAATTTTTGTCTGGTCCGTAAATTTTTGTCTGGCCCGTAAAAGGAAGAGTTGAAAATAATAAGTTTTTTAAAAAAAAAATTTCAAACTTTTTTTCATAAATTAAAAGTACTCGTTGATATTTAGTAACTTAAGAGATATTGAATTTTTCTTTCAAATGCTATATTATTTTCAAGTCCTCATCTTGTGATTGGGACGGAAGCTATACAACATCTGAATTGTCGTGCAACACCTTCGAGTAGTGACAAAAGGGAAGAACATGTCAGTCAGGATAAAATAAAAATAGGTAAATAACATTGACCTGCTTTGAGCTTAGGGACAATTTCACTGATCTCTCCTCTAGTTTCGAAAATTATTGTAACCTTCCTTACTTTATAAATTAATATACACATACCTCCTTTACCTTTAAAATTGACCTGATGGTGTTAACTTCGAGAACTAAAAAACTATCATAACCTCCTCATAAATAATTTATATTGCATTATCATTCCTTATTTTATGTTTCATATTGACGAAAAGAGTAAGTTAATAAATTGGAATTTTTTTTGTAAAATATGCTATATGTTAAAAAAGATTGCTAAAAATTGTTTAAAAAACGTAAAAGGAAAACATTTGCACCAAGTTTGAAAAACAAATGATACATTAAAGATAAAAAGGAATGAATTTTTTTCTTTTCCTTGGTAAACTATTTATAGTTATTGGTCAATTTATTTAATCTTGATGAGGAATCTTTTAAAAACAGAACAACATTGGGATACTTAATACTCCTATAAAGTAGAGAAGGTTATGAAAAAAATACACTAATAATAAGAACAATATCCATAAGAATTTAAAATTTTGAATTTTTTTCCTATTAGTTATTTTATTTAGCCTCCCATAAGTAAAATAGACTTTTATTCTTTTCATATGTTAATATATGTTATAAAAAATAGGAAATGATAATGCAATAGTAAATTATATGTGAGGAGGGTATAATAGTCTGTCTGTAATGCTCCAATATTTGGAAGCATTATTTAAATCTTTTAATATGAAAAATAATTTAATTACTCGAAAGAACGGAAGTAAGAAATTTAACATCAGAGTTAACTTAGTTACAATACGTCAATAGGTTTAATATTGTTATAATTACATTGTTCGAAAATAGAGTTCGAATTTAGCAGAGCCTCTAGAGGTATAAATTCAAGTCCCGGTCTTCATTGGAAGTCTAATTTGTAGCGAATCCTTCGTTGCACTGCTTCCCTCCTGCTTCGACGCCTGGCATGAAATGCTAGGGCCAACAATAACGGGATGAGCAATAAATTACCAGTAGTTTACCCTTACCTTTTAACTCTTACATTACAAGCAGTTCATATAACAGTTCGATAGCAGAAGAATAGCACAGATATTGGCACATCATTTGTTTCTTTAACAGCCATTAACTTAATTTCTATGGATCTTTTCCACAAGTATCCTCCTCCCATAACCATTAAACTCGACTGTGTCATGGAACCACACTTCCTTTTTGTTCATCATGCACTGGAGTTTACGCACATACACCTAAGTGATATACTTAGAGCATCCCCAATGGAATAATCGAAACATCTAAATAACCAAAGTTAATTAGCATAATTTGTCTAAAAATTGGCTCACATTGGCATAATCAAAGTTAACAACCTTCCAATAACTAAATTTTGGCATTTGGATAATCAAAAGTAACAACATTTTCTCAATAATCAAAACTCGATAACCAAATTTTGGGGACCACAACCTATTTATAAGTCCTTTTTGGTAGAATGAATTCAAAAGTTACAACATTCTCTCTCCATTTTTCAAATACTTTCTTCAAAACTCAATTTTTTGCAATTTCTCTAAAAAATTTGAAATTATTAATATTAAATTTTTTTTTGGAAATATGTTCAAGATTGGTCTCATTTTAAAGGTATTGTGAATATCTTTTAAATGGTACTAATATTATTAAAATTACATGTACCAATTTAAAGTTGTGCCCATTTTATGAATAAATAAAAAGTGAACGATACTTTTTTTTTATTATGGACCCAAAATACCATTGTGACACTCCACATTGTTAACTTTATAAATGTCTTATACGGATAATCAAAGTCTGATGTGGCAACTTGTAATAACCCGAAATTTTGTAAATAAAAAAAATTTCGATGTATTAATGCGGTTTTATTTTTAAATAATTATAGTTTATAATTTGGTTTGGTTAGATTAAACGAATTAGATTTAACCTGTTTAATTATACTTTTCGCGCCGTAAATAAACGCGTGCACACCGGGTATTTCACCACACTGCGTCCGAAAGCCTTACTAAATCCCCAACTCTTATTTTATTTTATTAAAGCTAACCTTGATTAGGTGGGAGATTACTTAACCTAAAACTAATCTTTAAGTTGGTGGGAAATTTGGTGGGGAATTTCTTATAACCTAAAACTAGTCTTTTAAACCTAATTTTTGCTTTTGCAAAAGGTTGTTTGGACACTTGTGGGGAGGGTTTTTGGCTAGTGATTATTTTTGGGGGAGGTGAACCTCATTACTTCCCTATAAATAGCTCACTCTCCTTGCTTCATTTCACACCAAAACCTCCCAACTTCTCCACTTTGTGCTTTCTAGTGTTCTTGAGTGAGTTCTTGAGTGTTCTTCTTGAAACTCATCCTAAACCACCACACTCCACCACCCTCGACCACCCCTAGATCTTAGAAAGGTAGAATAAGTTAGCAAGAAAGCGTTCGAGCAAAGGTCGACTAGTCGTTACGCCGCCGGAATTCAACTAGCTTATCGGCTTCCGACTAATCATCGGAATTAAGGTAGATACTTTATCTTAACCTTAGATTAGTATTTACTAGTTCATATTGATTATGTTATTATTTTGCTTAAACGTGCTTAATTATGATTAAACGTGATTATGTTGGTGATTAGTGATTTTATGAACAATTAGACTTTGAAAAAAAAAACACACTTAGTCGTTACTATGCTCGAATTAAAATTGACTATCAAAAAGCACCGTTATAATGTTCGATGGACTTTTGGGAAACTAAATTACCCAGTTATAATGCCTGAATGAAAATCGACTTTTCAAAATTACGCAGTTATAATGCCCGACCGATTTTCTGAAGAAAAGAGCTTTTCAAATGAAATGAGATTTTCCGGGATTATTGAATAAATATTCTTAATCTATTTAGACTAACAAATAGAATCTATGGCTAGCATGTCTAGTCAGGCTTTTTCTTGGTTTAGCCCAAACCAAGTGGCGATTCGACGAACGAATCTTAAAACACGCCAAACGGATTCAACTACTAGAGTTTTCTAGTAGGGTACTTTCTTGGTTTAGACAAACCAAGTGGCAATTTGACGTACGAATCTTAAAACACGCCAGCAAATCTAAGAACGAGAATTAATCCTTATGTTTTGATTTAAATCCCCGGAAGAAAGAACTTTTGTCGTTAAGTAACATGTTTTCGTAAGATGGGTTACGAGCGGAAGGTTTATCATGAACGATTCTAAACGGAGGATTTTGTTTTATGAAATTAATGCATGTGCACGTTCTTTTTCAAAGACGATACGACCCGACACATTTTTCGAGAAAGTGATCGAATGTTTTTAAATGGAAGAGATAGAAATGAGAATGAAAATGTTGATGTGATGAAAGTTGAGATGTTGATGCTGTTGGAGTCCCGCCTCAGTTCCCCGGGGTGAACTGGTGGTCAAAGCCCAACGGAACTATACGGTAGTGCTGTTTGAAGTTTCTCCTCAAATTCCGCGGGTGAATTTAACGGTTAGAACTTACTCAGTACAACACATAGCAAGCGGACCTCATAAACAAACTGGTGGGGATTCAGTGATATGGGTAGCCGGGACTATGTCGTGTGTGACGCGGAGTTAGCGGACCTCATACTGCAGGAGTCAGTTTATGGGTGGCCGACCCTTCGAACGGAAAGGTTGGTGACCGTTAGAACGGGGTTGTAGAACGGGCCAATAACTTTCGAGAGATGTGAGATGTTGACATGGTTGAAATTTGAAGAAGAATGCTGTTATGAGAAAATGATACGAGATACTGACACTATACTCTGGATTCTGAAATAATACGAGATACTGATTTTATTAAAGCTGCACTCTGATTTGATGTGATACTGATGCATTGACACGCATGAACTTACCGTTTTGATAAATGATTTTCAACTATTTACCTGCCAACAATATTGTTCTAGAATTGCTAGTTTAATGTTGGGGTACGGTATCTATTGAGCGTCCTCGCTCACGGTTTGCCCTGGCATAATACGACGTTGTTGCTTCGCAACTCTGACGTATTATGCTAGATTGTCACGATGGACAGGAATACCTTTACGGAGAACACGGAGCCGGAGGAGCTGCCGGAATAGAGATCCACCAGGCGGAGGAATTTGTGGAGCCGTAGAACCCACCCAGTCTACCTTTTTGTAATCTGTGAAGGATAGACCATCTATATGTATTTTGGTTATTATTATTACTGTTTAAACCGACTTTAAATTGTAATAATAATCCATAACGCTTTTCCCAAAATGTGGGGCGTTACAAGTGGTATCAGAGCCCTAGGTTCCAACACTCGGCCTTGGGTAATCGGGTAGACACTAAGCTAGAATAATAATTGTGTGTCCTTGATTTACTATAATACCCTAAGTAATATTTATGCGTAGAATAAGCTGACTGTAATCGCTATGTGGTAGGATTCGACTCTGTGTGGTAATAGTATTATATGTTCAGCCTTGAGCCAAGTAATGTGGTATTGGTATTGAATGGGACAATGAACCAGTTATTGTGCTGTTTGAAATCATGTTTTCTATAATGACTCGTTAATTTAAGCAGTTATGCTTTGATAAATTTTGCAAGTATTTTAGACTGATTCCCCCAACAAATTAATAACTCTAGGATGGCAATTACGCGTAACAATGTTGAAGGCTCTTCTGATGGAAATAACGGAGCTAATCCGGACATGGCTCAACTCATGCAAGCCTTCATTGCTGCGCTCAACGCGAACCGACCCCCTCCTAATAATATCAACCATGGTCCCATGTCTCATGCTCAATCTATGAACGAATTCTGTAAAAGACGCCCACCCGTCTTTCATGGCGAACCTAACCCTACTTTAGCCGAAGCTTGGCTGAAAGAGATCAAGGTGATCCTTAGCACCTTGGGAGTCAACCAAGACAACCACTGTGTAGCTCTCGCTGCTTACCAACTCCAAGGTGAGGCCCGATATTGGTGGGAGCTGATTGAAGCCGCCTATAACATCGAAACCATGACCTTTGAGGAGTTTGAGAACATATTTCTGGATAAGTACTTTCCTGCTCCTATTAAGCAGGCAAAGATCCAGGAATTCCAGAACCTGCAGCAAGGTTCGATGTCAGTGACGCAGTATGTCGCTAAATTTGAGGAACTGTACCGCTATGGCCGTGCCATTGCCCCGACTGAGGAGGACAAGGTCCGAAAGTTTGAATGGGGACTTGGCTCGACTCGCAAGATTGTGATGGGAATGGGCTATACTTCCTATGCTGAAGCGGTGAAATGTGCCCTAAGGATGGAAATGGAGGACGTTGACTTTCGGGCCAAGCGTCAAGGAAGCAGTTCGGGAGGACCCATCAGGACGGTGCAGAACAACAACAATCGTGGGCCCTACCCAGCCAGACCTAACCAAGTTAACACTCAGCCTTGGAGGAGGAATGAAGTCAAGCAAGGACCGCCGCCACAAAATCCCAATTTTAACAACCAACCAGTCAAGTGTTACAACTGTGCGGGCTATGGACACTTCAACCGCAACTGTCCTCACCCGAGGAAGGACGGTTTTACCTATGGGAATCAGCAGCAGCAGCAGCCGCAGCCGCTTCAGAACTATGGCAAACAGCCTATGCAACAGAACGCTAGGCCAGCTCAACAGAACAACTGGAATGGAAAGCAGCAGGTCAAGGCACCTCAGAACGGGACGGGACGCCTGTATGCTCTGCATAGTGAGAATCAAATCCAGGAGCAGGATCCTTCTATGATCCAAGGTACGCTACTGTTATTCAGTACCTGCGTACAAGCATTATTTGACACTGGAGCATCACATTCGTTTATATCAGTTGCCTGCGTATCTGCGCTAGGATTAAACACTGAACTCCTAGAGAACCAGATGACAATAGCATCACCCTTAGGCGGTACTGTACCAGTTAATCTAATTTGTAAAGGTTGCGAGTTAGAAGTGAGTAATATCCGATTAACTTGCGATTTTCGCGTGATCAAGATGGCTGACTTCGATTTAATTGTGGGGATGGATTGGCTGTCAACTCATCGAGTAGTCATTGATTGCCATCTAAAGCTAGTAACAGCCTTTACCCCTGATGGGACATGTTTCCGTTTTAAGGGGGATAGACAGACTGTGAATCCGGTGATTAGACATTTGAAATGGCAGAACCAACTGTTCGGATGGCTAGCTAGTCTCCAGTTGGAAGAATCTGACCGTGAGGAGTTAGGACTGCCACACATCGTCTGCGAGTATGCTGATGTATTTCCTGACGATCTACCTGGATTACCGCCACGAAGGGAAATTGATTTTTCCATCGAGCTTCAACCTGGAACCGCTCCGATTTCTATAGCCCCTTACCGAATGGCGCCAACAGAACTGAAGGAATTGAAGACCCAGCTACAAGAATTGTTGGAAAAAGGATACATCCGACCAAGTACTTCACCATGGGGAGCACCTGCACTATTCGTGAAAAAGAAAGAAGGAACCTTACGACTGTGCATTGATTATAGGCAACTAAACCAAGTCACGATCAAGAATCGTTATCCCCTGCCTAGAATAGATGACCTATTTGATCAGTTAAGAGGAGCAACTTGTTTCTCAAAGATTGATCTAAGATCAGGGTATCATCAGTTGAGAATCCGCGACGAGGACATTTCAAAGACCGCGTTCAGGACAAGATACGGACATTATGAGTTCGTGGTCATGCCGTTTGGACTGACGAATGCTCCAGCAGTATTCATGTGCCTCATGAACAAGATATTCCAACCCTATCTAGATAGATTTGTGGTGGTGTTCATTGATGATATATTGATATACTCAGCCAATCGAGTGGAGCATGAAGAACACCTTCGGGTAGCCCTGCAAGTACTAAGAGACAACCAGCTTTATGCCAAGGCTAGTAAATGCGAGTTCTGGCTAGAGCAGGTTCAATTCCTGGGACACGTGGTGTCTAAGGATGGTATTGCAGTTGACAACAGCAAGGTAGAAGCTGTGTTGGATTGGAAGCAGCCAACTTCCGTATTTGAGATCCGTAGTTTCTTGGGTTTAGCAGGATATTATCGAAGATTCATTCCGGAATTTGCTACTCTTGCCAAGCCAATGACTAGATTGATTCAGAAGAACGTTAAGTTCGAATGGAATGACAAGTGTGAGAAAGTTTTCCAAGAGTTGAAAAAGAGACTGACCAGTGCACCGATACTGATCATTCCTGAAAGGGACATTGGTTATCAAGTATATTGTGACGCATCAAAGGAAGGACTAGGATGTGTGCTGATGCAGAACGGAAAAGTCGTGGCATATGGATCGAGACAGCTCAGATCGCACGAGAAGAACTACCCTACTCACGATCTAGAATTAGCAGCAATAGTTTTTGCTCTAAAATCTTGGAGATATTACCTTTATGGCGAACAATTTGAGGTTTTCTCGGATCACAAAAGTCTCAAGTATCTGTTCACTCAGAAGGAGTTGAATATGAGACAGAGAAGGTGGATGGAGTACTTGGAAGACTACAAGTTTACCCTGTCATATCACCCTGGCAAGGCAAATGTTGTTGCTGATGCCCTGAGTCGAAAGGACAGGGCACAAAAAGCCAAGATAGCTGTGAAAGAATGGGAGATGATAGATACTCTGAACGAGTTCAATTTGCAACCGTCATCTAATGGAGATCAGATGCGATTATCTGCACTAGTGGCAGAACCAGCACTTCACCGGGAGATCTTGTTGGCGCAGACTTTTGAACAGGACTGTGAATTCACTAGATCACAACTCAGTTCAGGAAAGGAATTGCCCGGTTGGACCCTGCATGCAGCAGATAACAGTCTGAGATTTAAAGGCTCGGTATTTGTACCCAACTTAGGTCGACTTCGAAAAGCCGTGCTTCAAGAATTTCACCACTCGAATTTCGCTGTTCATCCTGGAGGTACGAAGATGTATCACGATTTACGACGGACATATTGGTGGGAAGGAATGAAGAAAGACGTGGCAGAATTTGTAAAGACTTGTTTAGTTTGTCAGCAAGTTAAGGCTGAACACCAGAGGCCTGGAGGAGAATTGCAGCCGCTACCAATTCCACAGTGGAAATGGGAGCATATCTCAATGGATTTCGTGACTGGACTTCCGAGGTCGTTTAAGTCAAACACCGCTGTGTGGGTAATTGTAGACCGTCTCACTAAGTCGGCACACTTCTTGCCAGTGAAAATGACGGAAAACATGGAAGCATTGGGAATACTCTATATCCAGGAGATCGTGCGACTTCATGGAGTACCAGTGTCAATCGTGTCAGACAGAGATCCTAGATTTATCTCACAGTTCTGGAAAGGACTGCAAAGGGCACTAGGAACTGACATACGTCTCAGTACTGCTTTTCATCCGCAGACTGATGGACAGACGGAGAGGACAATCCAGATATTGGAGGACATGCTTAGGGCTTGCACCTTAGATTTCACAGGGAATTGGGAACGACATCTGCCATTAGTAGAATTCGCCTACAATAACAGTTATCAGGCTAGCATCAAGATGGCACCCTACGAAGCTCTGTACGGCCGCCCTTGTCGATCACCGGTTTGTTGGACTGACGCCGGAGAAACGGGATTGCTAGGACCTGATTTGGTCAGAGACACAACGGAGAAGATCAAGTTGATTCAACAGAGACTGCTTACTGCGCAGAGCCGACAGAAGAGTTATGCGGATCGAAGAAACAGACCTTTGTCATTCAAAGAGGGAGACCACGTGTTTCTGAAAATTAGACCTCGGAGAGGAATAATTAGATTCGGGAGGAAGGGAAAACTATCCCCACGATATATCGGTCCATTTGAGATTTTGGAGAAAATTGGACAAGTAGCATACCGGTTAGCATTACCGCCGCAAATCGACCGAGTGCATAATGTTTTTCATGTCTCTATGTTAAGGAAGTATCTTGCCCTGCCAACACACGTATTAAACTGGGGAGATCTTGATATAGATGAAGACGCAACTTTTGAGGAAGAGCCGGTTGAAATTCAGGATAGTATGGAGAAGAGCATCCGCAATAGGACTATCCGATTAGTACGAGTTTTGTGGAAACATCGGGGGATGGAGGAAACAACTTGGGAAAGAGAAGAAGCCATGAGGGCTAATTATCCGCAACTGTTTCCACCTGTCGAGTAATTTCAATTTCGAGGACGAAATTTGTTAAGGGGGATAGGTTGTAATAACCCGAAATTTTGTAAATAAAAAAAATTTCGATGTATTAATGCGGTTTTATTTTTAAATAATTATAGTTTATAATTTGGTTTGGTTAGATTAAACGAATTAGATTTAACCTGTTTAATTATACTTTTCGCGCCGTAAATAAACGCGTGCACACCGGGTATTTCACCACACTGCGTCCGAAAGCCTTACTAAATCCCCAACTCTTATTTTATTTTATTAAAGCTAACCTTGATTAGGTGGGAGATTACTTAACCTAAAACTAATCTTTAAGTTGGTGGGAAATTTGGTGGGGAATTTCTTATAACCTAAAACTAGTCTTTTAAACCTAATTTTTGCTTTTGCAAAAGGTTGTTTGGACACTTGTGGGGAGGGTTTTTGGCTAGTGATTATTTTTGGGGGAGGTGAACCTCATTACTTCCCTATAAATAGCTCACTCTCCTTGCTTCATTTCACACCAAAACCTCCCAACTTCTCCACTTTGTGCTTTCTAGTGTTCTTGAGTGAGTTCTTGAGTGTTCTTCTTGAAACTCATCCTAAACCACCACACTCCACCACCCTCGACCACCCCTAGATCTTAGAAAGGTAGAATAAGTTAGCAAGAAAGCGTTCGAGCAAAGGTCGACTAGTCGTTACGCCGCCGGAATTCAACTAGCTTATCGGCTTCCGACTAATCATCGGAATTAAGGTAGATACTTTATCTTAACCTTAGATTAGTATTTACTAGTTCATATTGATTATGTTATTATTTTGCTTAAACGTGCTTAATTATGATTAAACGTGATTATGTTGGTGATTAGTGATTTTATGAACAATTAGACTTTGAAAAAAAAAACACACTTAGTCGTTACTATGCTCGAATTAAAATTGACTATCAAAAAGCACCGTTATAATGTTCGATGGACTTTTGGGAAACTAAATTACCCAGTTATAATGCCTGAATGAAAATCGACTTTTCAAAATTACGCAGTTATAATGCCCGACCGATTTTCTGAAGAAAAGAGCTTTTCAAATGAAATGAGATTTTCCGGGATTATTGAATAAATATTCTTAATCTATTTAGACTAACAAATAGAATCTATGGCTAGCATGTCTAGTCAGGCTTTTTCTTGGTTTAGCCCAAACCAAGTGGCGATTCGACGAACGAATCTTAAAACACGCCAAACGGATTCAACTACTAGAGTTTTCTAGTAGGGTACTTTCTTGGTTTAGACAAACCAAGTGGCAATTTGACGTACGAATCTTAAAACACGCCAGCAAATCTAAGAACGAGAATTAATCCTTATGTTTTGATTTAAATCCCCGGAAGAAAGAACTTTTGTCGTTAAGTAACATGTTTTCGTAAGATGGGTTACGAGCGGAAGGTTTATCATGAACGATTCTAAACGGAGGATTTTGTTTTATGAAATTAATGCATGTGCACGTTCTTTTTCAAAGACGATACGACCCGACACATTTTTCGAGAAAGTGATCGAATGTTTTTAAATGGAAGAGATAGAAATGAGAATGAAAATGTTGATGTGATGAAAGTTGAGATGTTGATGCTGTTGGAGTCCCGCCTCAGTTCCCCGGGGTGAACTGGTGGTCAAAGCCCAACGGAACTATACGGTAGTGCTGTTTGAAGTTTCTCCTCAAATTCCGCGGGTGAATTTAACGGTTAGAACTTACTCAGTACAACACATAGCAAGCGGACCTCATAAACAAACTGGTGGGGATTCAGTGATATGGGTAGCCGGGACTATGTCGTGTGTGACGCGGAGTTAGCGGACCTCATACTGCAGGAGTCAGTTTATGGGTGGCCGACCCTTCGAACGGAAAGGTTGGTGACCGTTAGAACGGGGTTGTAGAACGGGCCAATAACTTTCGAGAGATGTGAGATGTTGACATGGTTGAAATTTGAAGAAGAATGCTGTTATGAGAAAATGATACGAGATACTGACACTATACTCTGGATTCTGAAATAATACGAGATACTGATTTTATTAAAGCTGCACTCTGATTTGATGTGATACTGATGCATTGACACGCATGAACTTACCGTTTTGATAAATGATTTTCAACTATTTACCTGCCAACAATATTGTTCTAGAATTGCTAGTTTAATGTTGGGGTACGGTATCTATTGAGCGTCCTCGCTCACGGTTTGCCCTGGCATAATACGACGTTGTTGCTTCGCAACTCTGACGTATTATGCTAGATTGTCACGATGGACAGGAATACCTTTACGGAGAACACGGAGCCGGAGGAGCTGCCGGAATAGAGATCCACCAGGCGGAGGAATTTGCGGAGCCGTAGAACCCACCCAGTCTACCTTTTTGTAATCTGTGAAGGATAGACCATCTATATGTATTTTGGTTATTATTATTACTGTTTAAACCGACTTTAAATTGTAATAATAATCCATAACGCTTTTCCCAAAATGTGGGGCGTTACACAACTTTTGATTATCCAGTTTTGATTATACCATTGGTGATGCTCTTAGAATGGATCCACATGAGACTATAACAAGAAGACGTTGCGCAATCTAGAGTTTTCCCATGGCGTATTGTCTGTTAGGGTTGAACACATTTTCCACAATATCACATTTGGCACACTTGCCAATAAATCATCATTCAAAGCCCAATTCGCTAGCCTTAGTAATACTAGGCACATTCGGTAACCTAGCCATTTGCAACGGCTTATATTCACAATCCATTATCATTTCGTACTTCAATTACTTTCCAATTATCCTTTAACCTAACAACGTTTATGTGAACGCATCACACATATACCACCCTTACTTATCCTTTCTAACATTTCATCAATGTCAATGAATTTATAGCCAGACAATACAGAATCCAATGACACAACAATTGATAACGTTCAAGTAGTTTTTTTTTTTTTTTTGGTAAATAATTTTGCAACGACCCAATTCTCGGAAACATTATTAAAATATTTTTTAAATAATTTATCTGATAAAATCCCATAAATTGATTAACAACAGAATTTTTGTCTTAATACATCTAACTGGAAATTTGAATAAAGAGTTCTAATATTGAGTTACAACTCCGAATTAAAGTTTCTGAAAATAAACAGAGCATCTACGGAAACAAAATCCAGGCTTTGTTTGGTTCACTTTACAGAATAGCATCCTCTTCGACTTGATATGGTTCTTCTGCTCTGTCTTTTATACCTAGCGTACGAATACCAGGGTACATAGTACCGTGAGCATAAAACACTCAGTAGATATATCCTACACCTACTTAACCCACACGTATCTAGCACATAAACATGGATAATGAACAAGATAGATGTAACAATAATATTCATTTTATGCACATAGGCATAGATAATCAATAAATCAAATGTAATCAAAATCTTCACTTTATTACTATCCACCAACCTATGTGATAACTAAGATTCCCTCCTCAGAAATCTTTCTTACCTGTAACCTCCAGCGTAAGCCAACTGGTGTGATTAGACTCCCCCTTTTAGATTAAGGCCCGGATGAGAAAGTTAGCTACTTGGATCTCCCACCCACAACTACACAAGGAATGAACAAGACTTCACCGGGTTGTGACACAAGCACGCTGCCCCGGGTTATGACGCAAGCACAATTCCACCCTTATAACCAAACCGTTTAGGAGCCAATCACCACCGTGCCTTACCTAGAGTTTCGTAATCTCAATAACCAGAATCTAAACCAATCATTTCTCCTTCAGGGCCGACAAAGGTCACCCTCGCAACAAGATCCATTCTGGTCATTCTTTTTCCTCAAATCCTCTCTCATAACTATTTTTCCATTAATCTCTATACATGTTTACCGTGAATTTCTCAAAACCGAAACCACCTAGTGAACCCATCATTCAATCTAATTTCTTGTACCCAACTTTCAATTCAAACTATTGTCATAAACGAAGCTACTAATTTGTTAATGTAACAATCAAGAATAAGGAAGATTAACCAATAATGCACACAATTTGTAATACAATGTAATATGTGATATGATAGCTCTATCAAGAACAAAATTTTTAAATGTGTAGCAATCAAACAGTCATATAATAAATTCATAATAACATCTAATCTTAATTAAGAATAACTAGAATTTTGGAGTCTCGGGTGTGCTATTCAATATCAAAACCAAAATAGGGTCAAGCCTTAAGTTGTTTTATTTTGTTTTGTTTTTATTTCCTTCAGTCGAAAACCATTAGAAAGAAATCACAATTGTCTAAGATATTACCAAAACTTTGGTAAGTTACCAAGGGCCATGTTGGCTGTTTGTTTGGGAAAAGAAAAGGAAAAAGTAAAGTTAATGTTCGTTTACAAATAAATTAAATGTCTAGGTGACATCAGACTCATCACATAACATGCTTATAAACAAAATAAAGACCTTAGGTGTCTAGGTGTCATCACATAACAGTGCAAGAGTGGAAGGTACACGAGTCATCAGGAAGAAAAAAATGGTCGACCAAATTGATCAGTAGTCATCCAGTTTGAGTTTTGGTTGACCTGTTATGGTTTGTCCGCCATTGTTGAAAGTTGGAGCTACTGGGTTTTGATCCGTCTCTCAACTAAACATCAAATTAAACACATAAAAGAGTTCGGTAGGATAAACCTACATTAACTCCTGCAGATTTAGCTAAATCGGAATGGTTTGATTGGAACACGCTGACGTCAAGTGTCGGTGGGATTTTTTCTTCTCCGGAACTTCTCCTTTAACTCTCTCTGTTCACCTCTCTCTTTTCTATCTCCCTTTCTCTTTGTTTGTAAGTGTGTATAAAAGAGAAAAGAAAAGAAGTTGCAACAATTATCGGTGAAATGGATGGCAAAGGAGTAACTAATGGGATGGGGTGGTGGTTGGCATTGCATGGAGTGAAGGATTCCAGAGATCAGGTTGGTGAAATTTTCAGAGATAAGGCGATAAAAGTTTTGGATATAACAATAGTTTAGGATTTATATTCGGTGGAGGTTACGTAGTAGTGCAGGTGCAGGCTATGGAGTTTTGCAGGGATAAGAAATGGTGAGGGGTTTTAAAAAGATAAAAAGCAATTCATTATCATCTATTGGGATATTATATGATGCAAGATAATACATCTACCTTATTATGTACATAACAACGTCTATTCGGATGTAGCATACGAAACTCTTTCGTGCGCAAAATTTGTAAAAATACAAATTAAAATAACACGAACTAATAATTTTATGAATCAAAATATTTTGTACCGCATAGTCTGAAACTCGGATCTTTATCACGATACTTAATTTGAATTAATTTATTTGACTATACAAAAATAGGGCCGAAAATAGGGTCGTTACAATCTATCTCCCTTAAAACAATTTCGTCCTCGAAATTTAGGAGGGTAGCCAAAAAGTTAGACGGTATAAATATATAAATTTGTCAATGCATAAACAACCACTCGGGTTAGCCGGGTGGCCAAACTCGTGGTCTCCCTTAAGGAGGTTGCGAGTTTGAGGCTCAGTGTGGTGGATTCAATCTTTCAAAACCCGCCCACCTTGTTGCTAAAATTACCTTTGGGTAGTATATTTTTTGGTAAAATACTACAAGTATTATAGAATTTTCCTCAAAACTCATTTTAGGAAAATACATGGTATTACAATCTACCCATCTTACAAAAATTCCGTCCTCGAAATTTGATACAAAGAGGAAAATAAAAAATGATAGAAACTAAGGTGCAACACTAGCATTAGTCATAAATTGTAGTCTAAAATCTCAAAATGTCATTTAATCAATAATCATAGTTCACCTAATTAAGTATTGAGAAATATAAGAAAAAGTTATTGACATCTATGGTCAGTAGTCCTCAATTACTAGGAACCACTCTCCCTCACTATTCAATAAACTCATAACTCTTTAAAGAACTCTTGAGAAAAAATCTCATTGAGATTCTTAGAGTCTGCGAGAATCATAAAATAGAAAACTCCAAGATTAGTACTTGGTTCAACAAAACCAAAAAAAAAAATGTTCCAAAATGAAAGGATAAAGCTACTTAATTCAGAAGGGGCTTATTATAATCAAATATCAAAGTTTTCAAATAATATTATAAAAATTTAGAAACTTACTTACAACGATCGTAAATTAATACTCAGGAAAAATTATTAAATTGAATCCTAAGAAATACAATTCGGCAAATATTCGTAATTACTCAAATGAAGACAATAACAAAAGGTTAAAAATTAAAATTGGTAGACTTGAACAAGGAAGATTAATAAAGTCGATAAGTCATTAAAAATCCATATAAAACATGGTAAAAATAAGAAATGAAAGTTCCACCATCAAGGTTTATGTGAATGAAAAATAAGATAATAAGAATTGAGAAGAGTAAAATGGAAAATAAAAGAATTGAAATGCAGGAACCAATCTAAATATTGATTTCGAAACTATGTTGGCCTAATGTGTTCCAAAACAACATCTAAAATTGGTCATACAAATAGAAAATAAATAGAATAAATAAATAAATCAATAAAATCATTCTTAATTCCAATGTATGAGATTCAATAATTGAAACAGAAGTTTTCAATTTGATTACACAAATACAAAGTAGCAATACAGAGAAAATTAAACTATTCTTATTATCTCTCAATCATACATATATTGGGTGAATAAAAAAAGTGCAACTAGAAATATTGAATACCCCAAATCATGTAAAAGAAATCATCGAAAGGTGTGAACATTCAAATCCTAATACAAATGACGGAAAAAATCGAGTGTCAAACAAAAATTGACCTTTAAAACAGAGAAACAGAGAACAGACAAGGCTATTACTCTTTACAAAATATACTATATGTATATATATTTTTTTGGAAAATAAGTGAAAGACAACTATGGGCTATCGTTGCGCAATCTATTACCTAATGTCCTAATTCCTCAAAAATGGCACTATGCTTCCGCTGCGAATTCTGAAAATCTAATCCAAGGTCCTAAAATTCTAAACTAGGATCTATCCCCGAGCGATGTAGAATCTACACTTCCAGTATTTGTTCCATCAGGAAGTGTCGCCATCTATAAGGATTTGAAATTCTATTCAAGAGGGAGTCTAAAAGTCAAAGGATCTAACGCTAAAGTGATGTGACTGTGAAAAGATCGATGTATAATAAAAGATGTATATGCTCCTACTCAAAATGTCGAACAAGATAAAATTTGGCATTCATAGATATATCAAAATCTAACATGGTTGTTTAAGCCATGCTCATACAACAAATTCTAGCAACTAAATATAACAGAGATAGACCACGCTACTTTTTCTCTCCCTCGGTGGCATCATTAAAAAGAGGAATGCTTGGGGTAATAAAATGGGTTTGGATTACTATCGGGTCTAAGTTTATCCATAATACCATGAATATTTTTCTTTGAAAGCTTGACGTCTTCGATTTTCATACTCTTGGATAATGGTTGCGAGTGCGACAGTCACAACTAGTAACCATTTCCAGAGAAGGTCTAAATTCACATTCCTCCTGAACCATGGTGGTACTCTCGTTGAAAGTAACGCACAAATTAAAAGAAAACAAATGAGTTGCGCCCATATAGTACGGAGATTTGCTTCCATTTCATCTCGTTCAAAATCCTTTTCGATATGCGCGGCTTCGAAATCTCGTGGTATGTTCGGCATTAGCTTGATATAAGAGGATAATGGCTTGGAGAGGTTTGGAAAGAATCAAGGGGGAGAGAGAGAGAGAGAGAGAGAGAGAGAGAGAGAGAGAGAGAGAGAGAGAGAGAGAGAGAGGATAGAGATAGTGTGGTGAATTTATAGAAGGGGAGAAAGTATGCGGAAGAGGGAAGAAGTGTGTGGAAGAAGAAAGAAAAGTTTTTGAAAGTTTTGAAATTTGAAAATTTGAAAATTTAAAATTTGAGAAGGAGTATAGGCCGCCGGATGAGAAGGAAGAGTCCGAGTATTTTCTTCACCTTATCTATTCGAATTCCTGCCAATGTTGGATTCGATTCACCATTTACCAACAGTTATATCTAGACTTACAGATATTAGCACAAAAACTTAATATTATTTATCTAGGTTATACTCTCTGTTTGGGGATCTACCCATTCTACCCAAGGTCTGAGGGGTTGAACCTATAGCTCTGATACCACTTGTAACGACCCGATTTTTGGAAACGTTATTAAAACATTTTTCAAATAATTTATCTGATAAAATCTCATAAATTGATTAACAACAGAATTTTTGTCTTAATACATCTAATTGGAAATTTGAATAAAGAGTTCTAATATTGAGTTACAACTTCAAATTAAATTTTCTGAAAAATAAACAGAGTATCTACGGAAAGAAAATCCAGGCTTTGTTTGGTTCACTTTACAAAACAGCATCCTCTTTGACTTGATATGGTTCTTCTACTCTGTCTTTTATATCTGGCGTACGAATACCAGGGTACATAGTACCGTGAGCATAAAACGCTCAGTAGATATATCCTACACCTACTTAACCCACACATATTTAGCACATAAGCATGGATAAGATAGATGTAACAATAATATTCATTTTATGCACATAGGCATAGATAATCAATAAATCAAATGTAATCAAAATCTTCACTTTATTACTATCCACCAACCTATATGATAACTACGATTCCCTTAGAAATCTTACTTACCCTGTAACCTCCAGCGTAAGCCAACTGGTGTGATTCGACTCCCCCTTGTAAGTTAAGGCCCGGATGAGAAAGTTAGCTACTTGGATCTCCCACTCGCAACCACACAAGGAATGAACAAGACTTCACCTGGTTGTGACACAAGCGCGCTACCCCGGGTTATGACGCAAACACAATTCCACCCTTATAACCAAACCGTTTAGGAGCCAATCACCACCGTGCCTTACCTATGGTTTCTAAACCAATCAATTCTCCTTCAGAGCCCACAAAGGTCACCCTCACAACAAGATCCATTCCGGTCATTCCTTTTCCTCAAATCCTTTCCCATAACTAGTTTTCCATTATTCTCTATACATGTTTACCGTGAATTTCTCAAAACCGAAACCACCCAGTGAACCCATCATTCAATCTAAATTCTTGTACCCAACTTTCAATTCAAACTGTAGTCATAAACTAAGCTACTAATTTGTTAATGTAACAACCAAGAATAAGGAAGAGTAACCAATAATGTACACAATTTGTAATACAATGTAATATGTGATATGATAGCTCTATCAAGAACAAATTTTTTAAATGTGTAGCAATCAAACAGTTATATAATAAATTCATAATAACATCTAATCTTAATTAAGAATAACTAGAATTTTGGGTGTGCTGTTCAATATCAAAACCAAAATAGGGTCGAGCCTTAAGTTGTTTTATTTTATTTTGTTTTGTTTTGTTTTTATTTCCTTCTGTCAAAAACCAGTAGAAAGAAATCACAATTGTCTAAGATATTACCAAAACTTTGGTAAGTTACCAAGAGCCATGTTGGCTGTTTGTTTGGGAAAAGAAAAGAAAAAAGAAATGTTAATGTTCTTTTACAAATAAATTAAGTGTCTAGGTTGTTGGGAAACGAATCACAGAACTCAGTAATTACACGTACAGATTAAAAAAAAAAAACACAACTCCTACGAGGCGGAATTAGGGTTTACCTCTCATCCGTAGACACAAACGCTGGTCGACAGTACCTCATGATCTTCTGCCATATTCCCTTATATCTCGATCATGTAGCCAAGTGTGGACTTCTACGTGATCTCTTTGTTCTCTCTCTCACAACCTCTATTCTAATTTTTTGAATGACTGTTGTGAGATCTAGAGAACATAACAATATATTTCTAAGGCTAGAGCAAGGACCTGAGGAGAAATAAATCTGGGCTCTTTGTACGCTATCATTTAGTTGCATCGTTGGAGCGATATGATTAATATCATTTAGTTGCATCGTTGGAACGATATGATTAAAAATAAATCAAATATCCATTTTCAACCAAATTAGAAACCAAAACTAAGTTTCTCCTAATTCAATGATCATAAAGACAATCTCTCGAAATTAAACACCTACTGCAACTGCTGCTACTTTTGTAGCACTTCTCATATGTAGATAAATCTCTTCCTCACTAAGTCTCCAGGTTTCTTGGAACCTTTGCAATGAATTGCAAACATGATTAGTGGCACCCGTATCTATGTCACACCCTCATTTTTACAAAACATAAATAAATAAATTTCAACAATACATAAGTCAAATGATGAGATTTCCATAAATCCATCTCAAAAGGTTTCTATAAAATAAAGTACATCATTGGCCCATTGGCTATCAAATGTTCGGGCACCCTTGCCCCGAAGGTGAAATCGAAGTAGTATCCCATAAGTTATTACAAATCCATAGTAAAAAAAAAGATGGTGAAAAACTAGAGTTACATTATCATCTCCCCAAAAGAAAATTTTATGCATAGAAGATGAATAAAATTACTTCATGCCATGTATGCTCATCATCCAAGTCATGCACTTCAAGCCATGCACGATCAAAGCTGGGTACCTGAAAAGGGATAGGGTGAGCACACGCGCTCGTAGGAGAACTATTCTACTAACGCTAGGTGTATAAATATGATGCATGCATATGGAGGCAAGATATACCAAAGGATGTTCATGTACAAGTCCAAGTATTCAAGTAAAAGGGAAGGGATTTCTGAAAGTTCCAAAGTACCCAAGTGACTACCAAGTATCCAACCACCATTTCATGTGTTTAAAGTAATATCAAGTGTCCAAAAAGATTTTAAGGTGTCCCAAAGTAGCCATTGATTCATTAGGTTTGTCAAAATCACCAATAAGTATAACACGTGTCCAAAATCATGTCCAAGCGTCCATTGTCACCAAAATACCATATGTACCTCAGAACACTTTCATTTTCCAAGCACTCAACACCACCCAGGTTTCCATTTTTTATTTCACCAAAACTACCCAAGTTACTCACACAAATTCAAAACCAAGTCCACAAGTCGAGTTTTGACAAAACACCATAGATAGTCCAAAATCTCATTTCTCATTTCTTTCATTGAAGAAAAACCATCATTTTCATTAGAACTAGGGATTAAATCCCTCTGCCGGATTCCATAGGCTCCGCGTGCCTCTGCCGGATTCTGTGGGCCCCGCGTGCCCCTGCCGAGTTCTATAGGCCTCGCGTGCCTCTGCCGAGTTCTGTAGGCCTCGCGTGCCTCTGCCGGGTTCTGTAGGCCCCGCGTGCCTTTACAAAAAAAAAATTTACCAAATGATGGCATTGGTTTTAAGCATCTCATTTTCCAAACATTCTATCCAGATTCCATGACAAGTCCATTTTTTTCAAAGTTCATTTCCCCATTTCACATCTTTCGATAAAAAGGGGTTATGCACACACCCGCGCACGCTTTCTAAAAACCTTCAAACTTTCATGTGACGTAAGATGACATATTTGTTTATAAAATCATAGTCCTCGAGTCAAAACATGGGTGAAAATGATGCCAAAGGTCGATTATATGAAGTATTGAGCAATCGGGGACCAAACGGACATCAAAAGGTGGCCGAATGCCACCCAAAGGACAAGGATAGCTGCTGGAAAGAGGCAGCAGCTATGAACAGTGAACAGTGCAGATTTTCACCCTTAAGGTGTGGAATTTCAACCCAATCACAAATGAGATAGTTTAGGTACAAATTAGAGATGCTAGGCAACAATTAAACATGGAGGGGGGTCAATTTCACTCCCAATTTCACCAAACAACAAGCAATTTCATAGATCAAAGAATCAAAGTGGAAAAACCCACACAAATTGGGGAAAACATGAAATTCAAGGAAATTAAGGCCAAGAACCAATTATATGCAACAAATCACAAGCATACAACTAGAGAGAGTAGACATTGTTCCCCTACCTCAAGGATTTGCTTGAAAATGGTGGAGAAATGAAACCCTAGGTGTAGAAAACCCCAAATCCCGAAATGTGAGCTTCCGGTGCGAATCCAAGGTGAACCGAGCTCCCCACGACGCGTAGAACGTGAAAATAGTCTTGGTTCTTGAAGTGGTTGAGTGAGGAGGGAGAGATTTGAGCTTGGTGGAGCAAAAATGGTGGAGAGGGAGGAGAGAGAGGGAGCCGACGGGCTGGGGGGGGGGGGGGGGAGGGAGGGAGAGAGAGTGTTTTGTTCTTTTATTACAAACTTCCCCCACACACTTCTAATATAACTCTCTAATTACACCTCACACCCAAATGTCACTTGTGTAGATAATATGTGACCCCACCACTTATTTTCATAAACCAAACTTAAGTAAAGATACTTCTTTACTTTAATTTATTTATGAAAATAAGAAAGTACCCCCCATTTGGAAACAATGGCATTTTCAAAATTTTGAAATTCTAATCACATCAAAATGTCATCCCCCCACTTTTAGTACAAAATCGAAATACGGCACATTTTTCTCCGAAGAAAATGGGTGAAAGATGACTTTGCTTTACTCAAAAATAACTTCCGGTTATACCGTTGTAATTAGAAAAATCCAAGGAACAATTACCGGGACTTTTTATTGGCCAAATCAAAACTTCCCGAAAAAGTGATTTTTTATACGGGTCCTTACAATCTACACACCAGGTACTGGTAGATAACGCTGCTAAACATGATTCAACTACTAGTGAAAAAAAATTCCTTGATTATTCAATTTATTGAGATGATTTGGATAACCTTCTTCTAGTGTGCTTTCTGCTTATAGTGAAAACACTTATCGTTAGGCCTTTTCACTCTACCTCCAAGCTCATAAACTGTTTGAGGAACCATAACTTGTTGTTGAACCTTTCCTGTTTCTTGTTGCCTTCCGGCAAAGAAGTAGAAACCTCTTCAACTACAATCACAGTTGTCTATTTATTAACTGAAAGACCCTTGGCTAATTTAACGCTCTTTCAATAGTTTCGTCAAACAATAATGCATTTTGTAATTTAGGCAAAACTGCTAAAAAGGCTTAGTACACAACTAGAGCACAATATCACCCTGGGTTTCCCCATTGATTTCAGTTCCTGGGATTTCTAGTTCATTCAGAAGACCTATTATCTTCAAAACATAATCCCCTTAGTAGGGTTCCTTCACCAATGGTTATATTCTCCAAATCCCACATTGCAACTTGCATAGCCGCACCCCAAACATTTATTTTAGGTTATGCATCATGTCATAGGCAGTTTCCAAAAACAGATGCTGATGTTGCAATACATTCGACATAGAAGCTAAAAGGTAATACCGTGCCATCTCATTAGTTGTAACCCAATCCTTATATACCGGATTTCAGGTTCTGTTGCAATTTCAGTGGGTTTGATAGAGCACACCTCAGAGAACACAAATTTGGTCTGCAAAGCAGTCAACAAAATATCCAGATCCTTTGCTAGTCAATATAATTAAGACCAGTAAATTTATATGACAATGACATCAAGTGATTGAAAGAGACCATTTTTTGAATCAGAGAATCACATAACAACAATTATGAAGGGCAATTAAAATTTTTTTGTATTTCTATTAAATTGGTTTCCTCAACCAGTCTATTAAAAGAAAAAACATTAGCAACCCTACACACCGTGAAAAGTATGCCTCGATGGGTAGGTCCACTACTCTTCATCATTCGTGTGGATAGGCACAACCTTTTAATTTTACTATCTAGACACTAAACCGTGCCCAATAAAATTAAATAGCTCATTTGTTTCGGTCCTATAAATAAAAGCAGTGACTCAAATGGAGAGGATACTTGTTATTTACAACTAAGTGTATACCATTACCTAACCTCAAAATCCATTGTTCCGTAATGAACTACCCCAGATGGAGGAGTAGTCTACACAATAATTGTCTTGGAGTTGTCCTCTAAGGAAGTAAGTACCGATGATGCCATAATTAAATTTGTTCGATGGAGAGGAAAGGTACTAAAACCAACACACAAAACTTAATTATATCATCTATATACTAGTAATGGAGACCATGGGATTTATACAAAATAAAATCCCTCTCCCACTTAGTTATTTAAAAAATTTGTGAGGGTTATCAAAATTAACATGTTTGCAAAAACCGTGATCTAGGTCAAAGGCCAAATATTACCATGTTGTCCAAATATGGTAAACTATCACACATGCAAATAATATGAATATACAACTATTCATAAATAAGGAAACATAAATAATATGTATCCCAACTATTATGGTCAAAGATGCAATCCTTGAGTAATAAGGAATCCTTCCAGTCTTGAAATCCTTAAGCAATCAGGAATCCTTCGAGCCTTCAAATCCTTAAGCAATAAGGAATCCTTCCGAACTTGAAATCCTTGAACAATACTTATGTAGGAGACTTAGATACTTTGAATCAATCAAGGAAACCAATATCCAACCATACTAAGGCAAGAAAAATCGAATCTGATTTTTTTCCCGAGTAAACTACACAGCCTTCAGTATTTTGGACTTTTCTCCCTCATCCAAACTCCAATTCTGATGTTTAATGGGTCAAAATAGCCTTGCAATCTGACCCTAAAAATCTGAAAAAATTCTGCTGCGAGCCAAACATCCTTTTTTCTTGACAAAGCTTATCTTCTTGTCAAAAAAGATTGTTTTCTCCGTATCTAACGCCCCATTACAGATTCTGTAATCTTACAACATATCCATATATCTAAAACGGTACAACTAAAGAAACAAAGATTACATCAAAAACTTATGCCTCCCACATAGTACTATATTACAGATTACAAAACTAAACTTTTAATCAAAAAATAGTAATAGTAACCATGCATAAAACAATTACAAAGCATGGGATCCAATCACACAATAAAAAACACGCGTGACCATAATAGTGGGATAATCAATTCTGCAAAATAGACGTTAGAACAAACTAGAACTCTGCAAAACAACGGTTGACACAGTTCTATATCTATGTTCTACGAACAACATGGCTTGTTTAATCTATACGCACGATTACAGTCCGCTCTGATACCACTGTTGGGAAATGAATCCTAGAACCCAGTAATTATGCATATAGATTAAACAACAAAAAAAACACAAACCCTACGAGGTGGAATTAGGATTTACCTCTGTAGACGCGACCGCTGGTTGACTTGTTTATTTTAGAACTTGACAGACTCGATTATTGTATGTAACAAACTTTGCTTGACAGTACCTCATGATCTTCTGTCATATTCCCTTATATCTTGATCATGTAGCCAAGTGTGGACTTCTACGTGATCTTTTTGTTCTCTCTCTCACAACCTCTATTTTAATTTTCTGAATGACTGCTGTGAGACCTAGAGAATATAACAATATATTTATAGGGCTAGAGCAGGGACCTGAGGAAAAATAAATCTGGGCTCCTTGTGTAAATAAGAAAACCTAATCCCACCCGGATTCTATTCTTATTTCACAAATTATAATTCACACCACTAAAGAATTATAATTGTATTCTCATCTTTATCTCGATTATATTTCGAGCTCCACGTTATTAAAAATACTTATTAGTCTCCCCGCGTTAAGATTACAGATACCCGTTGATTCCATTAAATTACTGACGTAGGTGTCATCGCATAACATGCTTATAAACAAAATAAAGAACTTAGGTGTCTAGGTGTCATCCCATAACAGTGCAAGAGTGGAAGGTACACGAGTTATCAGGAAGAAAAACATGGTCAACCAAATTGATCAGTAGTCGTCCAGTTTGAGCTTTGGTCAGCTTGTTATGGTTTGTCCGCCATTGTTGAGAGTTGGAGCTACTGGGTTTCAATCCGTCTCTCAACTAAACATCAAATTAAGCACATAAAAGGGTTTGGTAGGATACCTACCTTAACTCCTGCAGATTTAGCTAAATTAGAATGGTCTAAATGGAACACGCTGAAGTCAAGTGTCGGTGGGATTTCTTCTTCTCTGGAACTTCTTCTCCTTTAACTCTTTCTGCCACCTCTCTCTTTTCTATCTCCCTTCGTTTGTAAGTGCGTAAAAAAGAGAAAAGAAAAGAAGTTGTAACAATTATTGTCACGCCCTCATTTTTATAAAATATAAATAAAGGAATCTCTTACAATTAATAAGTCAAATGATAAAAAGATTTCCATAAATCCTTCCAAGGGGTTTCCATACAAAAGGTACATCTTTAGCCCATTTGCAAACAAGTGTTCGGGCACCCTTGCACCAAAGACTAAATCAAATGTTATCCCATAAGTTATTACAATCCAATGTCAAAAGTAGTGAAAAGATTAAAGTTACACTATCATTTCCCCAAAAAGTTAATGCATGATAGATAAGTAAAACAACTCCATGTCATGTATGCTCATCGTCCAAGCCATGCACTTCAAACCATGCACGATCAAAGCTGGGTACCTAAAAATGATAGGGTGAGCACACATATCGTAGGAGAACTATTCTACTAACACTAGGTGTATGAATATGATGTATGCACATGGAGGCAAGATATGTCCAAAGGATGTTCATGTGCGAGTCCAAGTATCCAAGTATCCAAGTCATAGAGGAAGGATTTAAAAAGTTTCAAAGTACCCAAGTGATTTCCAAGTACCCACCAACAACCCAAATGTTCAAAGTCCTCTCTAAGTACCCAAACACCACCCAAGTATCCATTTTATTTCGCCAAACCATCCAAGTTCATCCCACAAGACTAAAATCAAGTTTACATATAGAGTTTCGACAAAACACAAAAGTTAGTTCAAAAATCTCATTTCACACTTCTTTCATTGAAGAAAATCATCATTTCATTAATGCTAGGGATTTAAATCCCTCTGTTGGATTCCATAGGCTCCGCGTGCCTCTGCCGGATTCTATAGGCTCCGCATGCCTCTTCCAGATTCCATGGGTTCCGCGTGCCCCTGCCGGATTTCATAGGCTCCACGTGCCTTTATAAAAATTTCACCAAACGATGACATTGGTTTGAAACATCTTGTAAGGACCCGCAATTTTGCAAAATATTTGAAAATAAAGTTGGGGTTGTGTGAGGAAATGTTTGAAATGTTTATTGGTGAAATTTGGAGAGTGTTTGAATGTGTTGGGGCTGTTTTTAATATACACAAGTGAATGCAAGAGTGTGTAGTGTAATTTGGTGACCTAGGGTTTAAATTGGGGGACTAAGTGAGCAATTTCCTCACTCTTTCTCCCCCACATCAGCCGTCCCCCTCTTCTTCTCTCTATTCCTCCATTTTTGTGAGCTCCAAGCCACAATACACCACCATACCTCAACCTCTTCAAGATCCAACCCAAGAACCTTCTTCTACGCGCTATTTGGAGTCCGGGTCACCCTTGTTTCACCCCGGGAGGCATCCATACGGGATTTTTGTATTTGGGGGCCTAGGGTTCAATCTCTTGGTTGATTGAAGCTCCAATTAAAGGTAGGAAACTTCATCTAATTCTCCTATGTTCATGTAGATTGAATCCATGTATATAATTATATTTTTTACTCTTAAACCTATGAAACTTGATTAAGGCTTTAGGTTTTGATTGGGGGATTAAACTCACTTTGTCTCTAGCTAAAATGGCTGATTACTAACTTTCATACATGGGTTGAAGCCTCAAATTCGTGATTGAGGTGACTCCAAGTTGAGGTTTGAGGTAGAACTCAAATCTGCCCTTGTTTTGGGCGATTTTGTTTATATTTTTCCAGAGCTTGTAACATTACGAAAAGTTTAATGTAGATACCCATACATGTCTCCTACTCTGTGGTAAATTTTTAGAATTGTATGTGAAGCACAGAAAATATGAAAAATATTTTACCAAGCTGCTGTTGTGAATTTGCTGTGCTGACAGCACTGCCGCATGTTACGGGAACGGCTATTTTTTTGTCTAGGAAGCTTAAAATCTCTATCCGCTTTTTGATTTTGAAAGTAGACTCGTAGAGATTTCTGAGCATGTAAGCCATGTAGCATAACTGTTTGCACACGATAGCAGTTTTCAGTTTGATGTGGTTCAAAAATCTATCTGGCAGACTTTGTTACTAGTTTTTGGTCTAATTATCGGATGTTTAAAAATAGTTGCATAGCTCTAAAATTTCTGAGTTTTTAATATGATGTTCCTAGATGTGTCTAAGGTATGTGGTATAAATATTGGGACATTTGGAGGAGTAGATAAATTCTATAAATTCGTAATCCACAGGGGTGTCGAATTGTCTCAAACGTGTTTGTGCATTTCTTTGCATTCGAGTATGAACTATTGACTATCCTTGGTTTTTAATTGATGGTTTACTCTAAATTATGAATGTCGTTGCTATGCCGGGTGATGTATTGTATTCCGTGTGTTGGACCAGGGGTGAAGGCAACCCACGAAATGTCGGATACAATGTGATTATCAATAGAGAGTAATACTTGGACTGTTTAGTCATACTGTGGATGTCTAGTAAACATTTGGGTTGTAGATGAGGAACATGAAAAACAGTGAATACTTGTGTGCTTTTAGGAAATCTTGAGAATTGTGAACTGGTGGAATGAGAGAAATGGGATTTACTGATATAGATGGACATATTAAGTTATTTGGATACGTGTGATTGCTTTGTGAGCGCTTGGGATGTGATTGAGTGAATCTAGGAGTGACGGGTACCTGGTGTGTGTGTGTGTGTGTGAACGCTTAATATTGTGAATAGGTGGCGTTAGAGGAAACCTTGATACCGTCAATATAAGGACGCATAGGATGTGTTTGTGTACGTCATAAATATTTCAGGACACATTGAGAGATTTGATCACTTCTAGGATGCCATGAGGGCACGTGTGGTTATTTTGGGACTTAAGGTGTATAATTTAGTCCCTCTACCCTTACGTGACGTGAGTGTGTGTGTACGGAGACTCTAGTTTGCAATTAAAATCATATTGGGAATTGGCAGTTTGGCTTGTGTGTATGTGTATGTGTGTGATCATCTGAGAATAAAATGAGACATTCATGGGAACTAGAGATACCAAGATACTTATGTGGAGGTTGATATAAAATGACATGACTAAACATCTAGTGACATTTATGAACACTTGTGGGCGTGTACGGGAACTTGAGAAAGTTGGTAATATAAATTCGAGACTACAGATGTGTTGTTTACGTGTGTTGAGATTTGAGATTTGAAAAGAGGAGGTTTTATGAAAGTAAAAGAGTAACCTTTATAATATTTACAGACTTGTCAGATTTGAAAATCTTCGAACTTTGTCTCATTATCTCACCTAACTATTTTATTGGTACATCTTCGTACTATATGAATATAGTATTATTAGATTAGTTTTCTACTGGGCTAGTGTAGCTCAACCTATCATTTCCAGGTAATCATTGAGGAGCTTGGCGTGGAGTGCATGGAATTGTGTGCGTTTGCATGACCGCTTTTGAAAACATCAAGGATTTTCCTTATTTGACCATCTTTATTCTTTTGTAACATTTTTTTTTTTGGAAGATGACATGGATGTATTTTAATTTCTATTATCATTTATTTTAGATGTAATGGTTCTGTGTATTGTTCTTTTTACATTTGGATATGAATACGGAGACGTGAGAGTAGAATTTGATTATGAAAATGTATTAAGATTTTGGCTTTTCAAATGGGAGAATGTTTGACTTTTGATTTGTCCAACGTGGACTTATGTGGTATTTTGGTTATAAAAATTGAGGGCGTGACAACTTGGTTTCAGAGCTTTAGGCTCAAAAACTTTGAGACCGTGGGGAGACTTAGAGGTCTCGAGGCTTAACTTGTTGCATTAAGTTTTCTCATGAAAACCATTTTTCATACATCCTGTGTGCTTGTATGCATGACATCCACCTGGCAATGAGGCATTGCATTCAAGTTTACAAAGATTGATGTAGTGGTTTTGACCCATGTTGGGAGATTCTGGGAGCTTGACCTCGTGGTGGTAGGGGAATTGTTGAAGGTTTGTTGCTTGTTTTGTGTAGCAACTAGAGGACTGAGTGTGATGCTAACTTGTATTCTTGTAGAGTAGGGTACATAGTGGAGTATCAGATGATTGGATGGTGATGATTAATTACACCAAGGTGCTAAGTAACTTTTGTTCAAGTACTATTTTTCTAGAAATCAGTAGTACGGAGAAGAGAGTGATTATTATTGGTATGAAAATGGGAGAGTAGAAAGTGATAAATGATTTTGTTATACTATCTTGCATACATAAGTTTAAAACTTTTCAAGTGTTAAATATATGCAAATTAAATGCTACAATGAATGTTAAATACGATTGTGTGTTATGACATGTGAAATTTATCTTCTAAAAATCTTGATGATCTATTTCCGGGCATTCAATCCGAAGTACGGCTGGCCACCGCGACTCTGTGATTGAGCATCTGGGGTAGAAATTTTTGGACACGACACAACTAAGAAAAACAAAATTTGTTTCCTTTTTACGGACATGAATATACCATGTGGCGTGCGTATTAGGGTACTTGACGCAGTTAGAAGCATGAATTCGTTTAGTAAACTATTTGCGTAGTAATTTAAATGCTATTTCTTTATTGAAATTGTTGTAATTGTTTTTACTATTGTCTGTGTGTGTTGTCATTAAATGGGAGTTGGTGGTCTTGATTGCTTGCAAATTTATGAAGTTTGGGGTCCCAGTTGTCTGGGTGTAGCATGCTTGAGATTGAATGTGTTGGTGGAGTTCAAATTTCGTACGTGGTGAGAAGCATACTGAGGTCTTTAGCACATTGTGCACCCCTATGTTTGAATGATATTGATGTATTTTTGTAACCAAGGGTGAACAGGAAATGGATAAGTGGAGTTAGACCTTTATTAATAATTGAGATTAATTTGGCGAGAGAGTTGTTTGGGAGTCATTTGAGGACTTAGAGATTTGAGAATCTTACAACTACAGATTGCAATGGTAGTTTGTTTGGATTACGTGGGTTGTATAGACTTGTCGTTTCGAGTTGAGATTTGAGTGGCTAAATTAATGTTGATTGAGAGGGAAGGTTAAGTATGTAAGTATCGTGCGATCGTTTTGCAATATACATCCTTAAAGGTTAGGGAAGAAGGGGACAAGTTAGGTGTCACGCCCTCATTTTTACAAAACATAAAAAAAAGGATCTCATACAATAAATAAGTTAAAAGATAAAGATTTTCATCAACTAAAACACGACCCTAGCCCAATGGCTTTCAATGTTTGGGCACCCTTGCCCCAAAGGTGAAATCAAATCTCAAAGTTATTACAAATCCGTAGTCAAAAGATAAGAAAATATTAGAGTTACAATATCATCTTCCCAAAAGAAATGTTTGATGCAAAAAGATGAATAAAATAACTCCATGCCGGTATGCTCTTCATCCATGTCATGCACTCCACACTATGCACGGTCAAGCTGAGTACCTGAAAATGATAGGGTGAGCACACTAGCTCGTAGGAGAACTAATCTACTAGCGCTAGGCATATGAATATGATGCATGCACATGAGAGCTAGACATGTCAAATGAGGGCTCATGTATGGGTTCACGGGGCTAAGGCATGGAAGAGAACTTAGGAAATTTCGACGTACTCAAGCAGTTCCAAGGATCCACCCCAACACCCAAGCTCATCACCCAAGTCAAAATTAAGTTTGTAAAGTTCCGACGAAATGTTAGGGATAGACCAAAACTTTGTTTCTCGTTTCTTTTGTTGAAGAAAATCATCAAATTTATAAAGTGCTAGGGATTTAATCCCTCTGCCGGGTTCCATAGGCCCCGCGTGCCTCTGCCGGGTTCCGTAGGCCCCGCGTGCCTCTGCCGGGTTCCATAGGCCCCGCGTGCCTTTGCCGGGTTCCATAGGCCCCGCGAGCCTTTATCAAATACTTTTTATCCAACGAGGGTATCGATTTAATAATATCTCATCATTCCCCAAACATTTCATCAAAACTTCTATAAGTAGTCCGTCTTTCAAAACTTCACTTCATTTTCCGCATCTTTCATTAAAATTCGTTACGCACACACACATCCGAACTTTCAAAAAAAACCATTAAACTCTCATGGAATGTAAAACGACTCATTTGCTTATAAAACCAAAGTTCTCGGGTTAAATACGTCCGAAAGTGGTGCCAAAAGGCGGTTTTATCAAAGTACAAGCGATCGGGGATCAAACGGACATAAAAAGGGTGACCGATACCACCTAGAAACAAGGGCAGTCGCTGAATTTTATAGAGGCAGCAGCATGAACAGTACACAGAGCAGATTTTCACCTTAAGGGTGTGGAATTTCAACCCAATCACACTAAGGATAGCAAATGCTCAAATTGGAAGTGCAAGGCAACAATTGGACATGGAGGGAAGTCAATTTCACCCCCAATTTCATCAAATGATAAGCCAAAGAGTAGATCAAGAAATCAAGTGAGAAACCCACCCCAATTTGGGGAAAACATGAAATCCAATGAAATAGAAGCTAAAATCCATGTATGTGCAATAAATCACCAACATATAACTAGAGAGAGTAGAAAATTGTTCCCCTACCTCAAAGATTTGCTTGAAAAATGTGGGTGAATGAAGCCCTAAGCTTGGATTTCCCACAAACCCGAAATTGGTGCTCCCGGTGTGATTCCAAGGTGACCCGAACTCCCCACGGTGCGTAGAACGTGAATATGACCTTGGTTTTTGAAGGGGTTGAGTGGGAAAGGCAAGAGGTGAGCTTGAGAGAAAAAAAATGGAGGAGAAGAGAGAGAGAGGCTGTCGGCAGAGAGAGAGAGGGCAGTGCTCTGGAATTTTTTTGAAAAAAATGCAAGAGAACAAGTGTTATATACCCCCTACCTCTTATACTTACACCCCTAAACTTTCTAATGTGTTTTAAACACACCCAAGTGCATTTGAAAGCTCCCTAATCAACCCCTAAAGTCAAAATTTAATTCCTCACATTTACCCAACATTATTCCGGAAAAAGTGTTATAAAAAAAATAATATGGGTCCTTACATTAGGAGACTGACGGTGAGCCAGATGTTGACAGGAGATGAGTCGTTGTGTCATAGGGTCAGTACCGGGTATAGTATCTTTGTGATCATAGAGTTTAGGGGAGAGCAGGGACCGGATTGGTTCGGTTTTATAGTAAACCAAAAACCAAACCACTACCTACGGGTTATGAATTTGGAGAACCAAACCAACCCACAAAAGGCATAGAACCAAACCAATCCAAACCATTAAAATACTGTTTGAATTCAGTTTCGAACTACAGTTTGCTTAAAATTGAGATATTATTTCCGTAAACTACTTAGAGTACTTAAAATTTAAGTTTACTACGTTAGGTAAATATAGAATACGAATAGGTCCTCCTCATGTATAGAAATTTAGGGAAATTAATCATGGTAGTGAAGGAAATCAAAGAATAGGAATATGCTATGACCGAATCATTTATAGAAATTTGAAAAAATAGAAATGTGCTGTGGAATCAAAATTGGAATGGATAATTTGATCACCGAATTTATTTGCTATGAATAAACCACTATTAGTGTATTGGAATTAGGGGAATAAGTTGTGAATCTTAGGCAAAATAAAATCTTGCCAAAGAAGGAATAATGAATAAATTAAATTAGGAAGTTAGTTGACTATGGCTTATATATAAACACACACACTCTCTCTCTCTCTCTCTCTCTCTCTCTCTCTCTATATATATATATATATATATATATATATATATATAATATACATGGTTCGGATCGGATCGGATTGGAACCGGAACCATGAACGTGAATCCACAAACCAAACCATTGACTACGGATTCTAATTTTTTTAAACCAGGACCAAATCACGCTATTGAAAAACCATTGACTATGGTTTGGATTGGATTCATAGTTTGACGGGTTTTCTGCTCACCCCTAATAGAGTTATATATGTGGGATTTAGTTCGCCGTCGTTCGTCGATATCCCGTTGGGCAGTAGGATTAGGAATTATATGCTAGGGTTGTGAGTAGGCTATCTGAGTTTGTCTTGAATTTGCGGGAAACGTCAAAGACCGTTAGGATAATACTCATGAGACCCTCGGGAGGGAAGTTGATTGTATATTTTGTGGTTCGCTTGGTCGTAGGTGAGAACTTGTCCATCTGTGAGGATTGTCATATGTCATTTGTGAGTTTCCGGGCATACTTCCGGGAGAGTCACCCGGTTTGTCACCCAAGCGAGGGGTTGTTTCACTATAGACTTATTAACAGTCGTGGCACCTATCACGAAAATTGAGGTTTCAATAGACTCGAGTGAGATGAGACTGATTCGACAAGGGTGAGGTGATTGTCATACATGGAGTTGACTGCTCCGTTTACCTCCACACATCACGAGAGGGACTAGAGTACGTAATGATGTAATACGGGAGCGTGGTAATGTATGGGTTTTGTTTTTGGTTCTATTAAAGCACTTGGTAAATTTAGCGTTGAGGGATTTTTCATTCGCATGGGGATTTGGTAGTTCGATTATATCCGTTAGAGATTCGGGTGTTGCAATTCGTGTTTTGGTAAGAGAATTGGAGACGCACAAAGAGGTTAGAGCCGAGAGAGTAAATGTGATCCATTAAGGCATGTTGGCCTTTGAGAGTTGTCGGAGAGTTAGATCGATTAATGTAGTTGATGGTTGTCATTTGATGTGGGGAATCATACGTTTATCGTGTCGTCACATGGGAATTAGATGCATGGGGGAAGATGTAGTAGATTGACTTTATGATAAATTGAGTCACGTGGTATGATAAATTGAGTCACGTGGTATTGTCGAGTAAAATGTTTAAATACTTTATCTAACGATACTTGGACACTTGTTGGACTTTGGAAAGCGTGCATGGGTGCGTGTGTAACACATTTTATCGAAAGGCGTGATTTGGTGAAATGAAATTGGAAGTTGGACTTGCTATGATTTTTTTTTTTTGAAAGAAAGGTTTGTGACAATATAATGGTTTTCTAACCAAGATCACAAATCGGTGCAATCTTGTGCAGATGCACGCGGAGCCTATGGAATCCGGCAGAGGCATGCGGAGCCTATTGAATCTGGCAAAGGCACGCTGAGCCTATGGAATCCGGCAGAGTCACGCAGAGCCTATGGAATCAGGCAGAGGGATCCAATCCCTGATACTGATGAAAATGATGGGTTTTTCTTCAATGAAAGAAATGAAAATTTGTGTGCAAAAGTTTATATGCGTTGGTATACTAAGAAATGAGAAGGTACAACTAGTGAAAATTTTGTGGGGTGATTTTGATTGTGGAGAAACAACTTGAAGCAAGAGGATGAGATGCAAGAAAGGTATTCGGGGTGTATGCCTTTAGGACCGGGTGGGCACGTGTGTTGAGTTACATTCCATTTGGGTACGGTGTCGGATACAATAGTGGATACAGTTACGTTTCATGTATGGCATATGTGGTATTTTTTATGTGTTGACGCGCCAAATTTTAAGGACAAAATCTTTCTAAGTAGGGTAGAATGTAAGGACCCGTATTTTTGTAAAATATTTGAAAATAAAATTGGGGCTGTGTGAGGAAATGATTGAAATGTTTATTGGTGAAATTTGGAGAGTGTTTGAATGTGTTGGGGTTGTTTTTAATATACACAAGTGAATGCAAGGGTGTGTAGTGTAATTTGGTGACCTAGGGTTTAAATTGGGGGACTAAGTGTAGGGGTGCACACTGGCCCGCTAGCCCGCCCAGCCTGCCCAGTCCAGCCCGTTTTTTTTAGGGCTTGGGATAAATTTTTAGGCCCATAGGGCCGGGCTGGGCTGATATTTTAAGCCCGTTTACTAAATGGGCTGGGTTTGGGAAATTGTTTTGAGGCCCAGCCCAGCCCGATTATTTTAATACTATATAATATATATGTTACAACTCCTAGTTGTTTAGGGTCAGAAATTAGAATACCTCGATGAAGTCGAAGAAGAGGCGCATCTCATCTCCACCTATTCAGTAAGAACAGTGCCCTAGTTTTATAAGAACTTAGAACTTTGAGTTTGAGTATGTTATTACGGTTCTGAATTATTATTGTAGTTGATTAATTTATATTTATGATATCATCTTTTAAAAAAAAAAAATGGGCTTATTGGACGGGTTTGGGAAATTAAAATTTTAATTGGGCTGGGCTTGGGCATATTAAATGAAGCCCGATCATAAACGGGCTGGGCTTGGGAATGCACAAACCTCGTTATTATCTAGTATAAGCCCGGCCCGAACCCGGCCTAGCCCGGTGTATGTGCACCCCTAACTAAGTGAGCAATTTCCTCACTCTTTCTCTCCCACATCAGCCGACCCCCTTTCTCCATTTTTGTGAGCTCCAAGCTCACAATACACCACCATACCTCAACCTCTTCAAGATCTAACCCAAGAACCTTCTTCTACACGCTATTTGGAGTCCGGGTCACCCTTGTTTCACCCCGGGAAGCATCCATACGGGATTTTTGTATTTGGGGGCTTAGGGTTCAATCTCTTGGTTGATTGAAGCTCTAATTAAAGGTAGGAAACTTCATCTACTTCTCCTATGTTCATGTAGATTGAATCCATGCATATAATTATATTTTTGACTCTTAAACCTATGAAACTTGAGGTGACTCCAAGTTGATGTTTTGATTGGGGGATTAAACCCACTTGTCTCTAGCTAAAATGGCTGATTATTAACTTCCATATATGGGTTGAATCCTCAAATTCGTGATTGAGGTGACTCCAAGTTGATGTTTGAGGTAGAACTCAAATCTGCCCATGTTTTGGGCGATTTTGTTTTTTTATATATTTTTACAGTGCTCGTAAGATTACGAATATTTTACTGTAGTACCAATACATGTTTCCTACTCTATGGTAAGTTTTTAGAATTTTATGCGAAGCACAGAAAATATGAAAAATATTTTACCAAGCTACTATTGCGAATTTGCTGTGCTAACAGCACTGCCCCATGTTACGAGAACGGCTATTTTTATGACTAGGATGCTTAAAATCTCTATCCACTTTTTGATTTTGAAAGTAGACTCGTAGAGCTTTCTGAGCATGTAAGCCATGTAGTCTAAGTGTTTGCACACAATAGCAGTTTTCAGTTTGATGTGGTTCAAAAATCTATCTTGCAGACTTTGTTACTAGTTTTTGGTCTGATTATCAGATGTTTAAAAATAGTTGCATAGCTCTAAAATTTCTGAGTTTTTAATATGATGTTCTAGATGTGTCTAAGGTATGTGGTATAAATATTGGGACATTCGGATGAGTAGATAAATTCTATAAATTCGTAATCCACAGGGGTGTCGAATTGTCTCAAACGTGTTTGTGCATTTCTTTGCATTCGAGTATGAACTTTTGACTATCCTTGGTTTTTAATCGATGGTTTACTCTAAATTATGAATGTCACTATTATGCCGGGTGATGTATTGTATTCTGTGTGTCGGACCAGGGGTGAAGGCAGCCCACGAAATGCCAGATACAATGTGATTATCAATAGAGAGTAATACTTGGACTGTTTAGTCATACTGTGGATGTCTAGTAAACATTTGGGTTGTAGATGAGGAACATGAAAAATGGTGAATACTTGTGTGCTTTCGGGAAATCTTGAGAATTGTGAACTGGTGGAATGAGAGAAATGGGATTTACTGATATAGTTGGATATATTAAGTTATTTGGATACGTGTGATTGCTTTGTGAGCGCTTACCACCCAAAGGACAGGGATAGCTACTGGAAATTACAGAGGCAGCAGCTATGGACAGTAAACAATGATGATTTTCACTCCTAAGGTGTGGAATTTCATCCCAATCACAAATGAGATAATTCAGGCACAAATTAGAGATGCTAGGCAACAATTAAACATGGAGGGAGGTCCATTTCACTCCCAATTTCATCCAACAAGTAATATCATAGATTAAAGAATATAAGTTGAGAAAACCCACACAATTTGGGGAAAACATGATTTTCAAAGAAATTGAAGCCAAGAACAAGATATGTGTAATAAATCACAAGCATACAACTAGAGAGAGTAGAAATTGTTCTCCTACCTCAAGATTGGAGCTTCAAATGGGAAGAAAATTCAAAACCCTAGAGCTTGAGCTTCCAAACCTGAAATACCCCCTTCCAAGCTAAAACCAACACAACCCAAGCTTGAAATCACGTAGAGAAGAAGAGAACCTTGAAGGAATTTGATTTTGGTGGAGTTTTGAGGTGTAACAATGGAGAAATTTTGAGAGAGGGAGAGAGAGAGAGAGAGAGAGAGAGACTAGTCGGGTGGGAGGAGAGAGAGGAGTGAAATGTTTGCAAGCTTCTTCCACACACTAATTTGTATAACTCCTAATTACACCTCACACCCAAATGTCACTTGTGTATATAATATGTGACCCCACCTCACCAATTTTACTCCCACACTTAGCCAATTAACATATTTCAACATTCCTCACAAAACCCCAACTTTTATTTTCAAAAAGTAATTAAATTTTTTGGGTCTTTACACACTGTGCCAGCAAAGCATGTTCCAGCACAATACTTATTTTCGTAAACCAAACTTAAGTAATTACTTTAAATTATTTATGAAAATAAGGAAGTACCCCCCATTTGGAAACAACGGCATTTCCAGAATTTTGAAATTCTAATCACATCTAAATCTCATCCCCCCACTTTCAGTACGAAACCGAAAAACAACACATTTTTCTCCGAAGAAAATGGGTGAAAAGGCGACTTTGTCTTACTAAAAAATAACTTCCAATTATACCATTGTGATTAGAAAAATCCAAGGAACAATTACCGGGACTTTTTATCAGCCAAATAAAAACTTCTCCAAAAAGTGATTTTTCATACGGGTCCTTACATTTATAGGTGTAATGGACGGCAAGGGAGTTGTTAGTAATCGACATTTAATCAACGGGTATCTGTAATCTTAACGTGGGGAGATTAATAAGTATTTAATAACATGGAGCTCGAAATATAATCGAGATAAAGATGGGAGTGCAATTATAATTCTTTAGTGGTGTGAATTATAATTTGTGAAATAAGAATAGAATCCGGGTGGGATTAGGTTTTCTTATTTACACAAGGAGCCCAGATTTATTTCTCCTCAGGTCCCTGCTCTAACCTTATAAATATATCATTATGTTCTCTAGGTCACACAACAGTCATTCAGAAAATTAGAATAGAGGCTGTGAGAGAGAGAACAAAGAGATCAGGTTTCCACACTTGGCTACATTATCGAAATATAAGGGAATATGGCAGAAGATCATGAGGTACTGTCGAGCAAAGCTTGTTGCATACAGTAATTAGGTTTGTCAAGCTCTAAAATAAACAAGTCAACCAGCGTTCGTGTCTACGGATAAGAGGTAAACCCTAATTCCGCCTTGTAGGGTTTGTGTTTTTTTTTTGTTGTTTAATCTGTACGCGTAATTACTGGGTTCTGGGATTCGTTTCCCAACAGTGGTATCAGAGCGGGCTGTAATCTTGCGTATGGATTAAACAAGCCATGTTGTCCGTAGAACATAGATGTAGAACTGTGCTAACTGTTGTTTTGCAGAGTTTTAGTTTGTTCTAACGTCTGTTTTGCAGAATCGATTATCCCACTATTATGGTCACACATGTTTTGATTGTGTGATTAGATCCCACGCCTTGTAATTGTTTTATGCTTGGTTACTATTACTGTTTTTTGATTACAAGTTTAGATTTGTAATCTGTAATAGTAATCTGTGGGAGGCAAAAGTTTTTGATGTAATCTTTATTTCTTCAGTTGTATCGTTTCTGATATATAGATCTGTTGTAAGATTACAGATTCTGTAATGGGGCATACGATATGGAGAAAACAATCTTTTTTGACAAGAAGATAAGTTTTGTCAAGAAAAAAGAATGTTTGGCTTGCAGCAGAATTTTTCTAGATTTTTAGGGTCAGATTGCAAGGATGTTTTGACCCAGTAAACATCGGAATTGGAAATTCCGTTCTTCACGGAAGTTGTAGATAATTGAATTTCAAATCCAACCCAATTAGAATCAGTTCAATTGGAGTTCGGATGAGGGAGAAAAGTCCAAAATACTGAAGGCTGTGCAGTTTACTCGGGAAAAAATTTCATATCCGATTTTTCTTGCCTAAAGTATGGTTGGATTTTGGTTTCCTTGATTGATTCAAAGTATCTAAGTCTTCAACATTTGTATTGCTCAAGGATTTCAAGTTTGGAAAGGATTCCTTACTGCTTAAGGATTTCAAGACTCGAAGGATTCCTGACTGCTTAAGGATTTCAAGACTGGAAGGATTTCTTATTGCTCAAGGATTGCATTTTTTACCATAATAGTTGGGATACATATTATTTATGTTTCCTTTTTATGAATATTTTTATATTCATCTTGTTTGCATGTGTGATAGTTTACCAATATTTGGACAACATGGTAATATTTGCCTTTTGACCTAGATCACGGTTTTTGCAAACATGTTAATTTTGATAACCCTCACAAAATTTTAAATAACTAAGTGGGGGAGGGAGTTTATTTTGTATAAATCCCATGGTCTCCATTACTAGTATGTAGATGATATAATTAAGTTTTGTGTGTTGGTTTTAGTACCTTCCTCCCCATCGGACGAAATTAATTATGACATCATCGGTACTTACTTCCTTAGAGGATAGCTCCAAGATAATTGTTGTGTGGACTACTCCTCCATCTGGGGTAGTTCATTACGGAACAATGGATCTTGAAGTTAGGTAATGGTATACACTTAGCTATAAATAACAAGTATCCTCTCCATCTGAGTCACTGCTTTTATTTGTAGGACTGAAGCAAATTAGCTATTTAATTTTATTGGGCATGGTTTAGTGTCTAGATAGTAAAATTAAAAGGTTGTGCCTATCCACACGAATGAAGAAGAGTAGTGGACCTACCCATCGAGGCATATTCTTCACGGTATGTAGGGTTGCTAATGTTTTTCTTTTAATAGACTGGTTGAGGGAACCAATTTAATAGAAATACAAAAAGTTTTAATTGCCCTTCATAATTGTTGTTATGTGATTCTCAGATTCAAAAAATATGGTCTTTTTCAATCCACTTGATGACATTGTGAAACAAATTTACTGGTCTTAATTATATTGACTAGAAAATGATCTGGATATTGTGTCGACTACTTAGGGGGCCAAATTTGTGTTCTCTGAGGTGTGCTCTATCAAACCCACTGAAATTACAACAGAACCTGAAATCCGGTATATAAGGATTGGGTTACAACTGATGAGATGGCGCGGAGTTACATTTTATCTCTATGTCGAATGTATTGCAATATCAACATCAGTTTTTTGGAAACTGCCTATGACATGATGCATAACCTAAAATAAAGGTTTGGGGTGCGGCTAGGCAAGTTGCATTGTGGGGTTTGGGGAATATAACCATTGGTGAAGGAACCCTAGTAAGGGGATTATGTTCTGAAAATAATAGGTCTTCTGAATGAACTAGAAATCCCAAGAGCTGAAATCAATGGGGAAACCCGGGTTGATATTGTGCTCCAGTTACTTACTAAACTTTTTCAGCAGTTCTGCCTGAATTACAATGTGAACAAAATGCATTATTGTTTGACAAAACTGTTGAAAGAGCGTTAAATTAGCCAAGGGTCTTTTGGTTAATAAATAGACAACTGTGATTGTAGTTGAAGAGGTTTCTACTTCTTAGCCGGAAGGTAACAAGAAGCAGGAAAAGGTTTAACAACAATCCACGCTTCCTCAGACAGTTTATGAGCTTGGAAGTAGAGTGAAAAAGCCTAACGACAAGTGTTTTCACTATGAGCAGAAAGGACACTAGAAGAAGGTTATCCGAATTATCTCAATAAATTGAATAATCAAGGATTTTTTTTTTTCACTAGTAGTTGAATCATGTTTAGCGGTGTTATCTACCAGTACCAGGTGTGTAGATACGGGTGCCACTAATCATGTTTGCAATTCATTGCAAAGGTTCTAGGAAACCAGGAGACTTAGTGATGAAGAGATTTATCTACATATGGGAAGTACTACAAAAGTAGCTGCAGTTGCAGTAGGCGTTTAATTTCAAGAGATTGTCTTTATGATCATTTAATTAGGAGAAACTTAGTTTCGGTTTCAAATTTGGTTGTAAATGGATATTTGGGTTATTTTTAATAACTCGGTGGTTATTAAGTTAAATAAATATTTTATCGGTTATGGTTCATTAGATGACAATCTCTACGTTATTAATGATATCGTTCCTACAATGCAACTAAATGAATTGAATAACACTAATAGATTGCCATATAAGAGAAATGAACCTTATAAGTTGAACCAAACGTATCTTTGGCACTTACACCTAGGTCATATTAATCTAAATAGAATTTCTAGACTGGTTAGAAATGGATCTTTGGGTTCATTAGAAGTGGAGGCACTTCCGGTCTGTGATGCCTTTTTTCAAGAAAAGGGAGAGCCAATGAAACGTTGAAATTGGTTCACTTTGATCTGTGTGTACCTATGAACATCCGGCGTAGAGGTGGTTTTGAGTATTTCAATAGTTTTATTGATAATTACTCAAGGCATGGTTGCATTTATTTGATACACCGTAAGTCCGAATGCTTTGAATTCAAGGAGCATAGACCGAAAACGGGAAAGCGTCTGGATAAATGTATCAAGACACTGCGATCTCATCAGGGTGGCGAATACCTCTTGGAAGTATTTAGGAACTAGTGGCAGCAGAAGGGATTACATCCTAGTTGTCTGCGCTAGGTATGCCACAACATAATGGTGTAGCAGAAAGAAGGAAATGACTCTTATGGATATGGTGAGATCAGTGATGACTTATTCAAATTAACTAAATTCGTTTTGGGGACATGCACTAGAAACAATAGCGTACATTCTTAACTTGGTACCATTTAAGCTAGTACCAACTGCACCCATAGAACTGTGGACTGGGAGCAAAACTAGTCTATGGCATGTTCAGAATTGGGGTAGTCCAGCACATGTGCTGAAAGGAAAAGCAGATAAATTGGAATCAATGACAAATGTTTGTTTGTTTTGATGGGGTACCCTAGAGGAACGAAAGTTGCTCTATTTTATAGTCCTAAGCATCATAAGGTCATTGTTAGCATCAGTGCTTGATACTTAGAGGAAGGCTATGTCATAGATCACAAGCCCAGTAGTAAGATTGTTCAAGAAAAAGTGAGAGAAAATAGATCGGCACAGACTTCTTCAATACCAATAGTACAAGAGGCTACATCACATGAAATTGTTATTAACACGCCAATACCTTATCGTAGTGGGAGGGTTATTGTTTCACCCAATTGGTATCCGTTGTTGGGAGAGTCCTCAGATTTGATCCCTGATGACCAACCTGTCGATCCCTTTAACTACAATGAGGCATTACAAGATATAGATGCGAAATTTTGGCAAAAGGCTATGAATTCAGAGATGGAGTCTATGTACTCAAATCAAGTCTGGGATCTTATAGAACCACCCGAAGGGATAAAACCCGTCGGATGCAAGTGGATTTATAAGAAGAAGAAAGGAGCGGACGGGAAAGTTGAAACCTATAAAGCTAGGCTTGTTGCGAAAGGTTATACTAAAAAAGAAGGGTTCAATTATGAGGAAACGTTTTCGCCGGTAGCCATGCTTAAGTCCATCCGGATTCCCTTATCCATTGCAGCTCATCTTGATTATGAGATTTGGCAAATGGATGTGAAGACGGCATTCCTTAATGGCAATCTGGATGAATGCATCTACATGATGCAACCAGATGGATTCGTAGCAAAAGGTCAAGAGCACACGTTGTGCAAGCTTAAGAAGTCTATTTATGGACTTAAGCAGACATCTAGGTCTTGGAACATCCGTTTTGATCAAGTAATCAAATCTTTTGGTTTTGATCAATGTCTAGATAAGTCGTGTGTGTACAAGAAGCGCAATGGAAATGTGGTGGTGTTTGTATTGCTATATGTGGATGATATCTTATTCATCGGAAATGATTTCGAAGTGGTATCTTTGGTATAATTGTGGTTATCCAGCCAGTTTGATATGAAGGATTTAGGAGTAGCCGGTCACATCCTTAGGATTAAATTTTTGCGAGATCAAGCAAAGGATGTTGGGCTTCTCTAGCTGCCTATATCGATGCGATCCTTGCCCGTTTTAACATACAAGATTCCAAGAAAGGATTGCTTCCTTTCAGACACGGAGTCAATCTATCCAAGGATCAGTGTCTTAAGACATCTGAGGAGATAGAGAAAATGAAGGGAGTTCTTAATGCTTCAGCAATAGGAAGCCTCATGTATGCTATGCTGTGAACTAGACTTGATATTTGTTTTGTTGTAGGCATGGTTAGCAAATTTCAGTCTAAGCCTGGACAAGAAGATTGGACTGGTAGAAAATGTATACTCAAGTATCTGAAAAGAACTAAGGATTATATGTTGGTGTACCAGTCAAACAGTCTAGTGCCTTGTGGATACACAGATTAAGACTTTATGTTATATAAGAGTTCCAGAAAGTCAACATCGAGATATTTGTTTTCCCTAGGAGGTACAACCATGAGTTGGTGGAGTATCTAGTGATCGTATATTGTAGATTCCACCCTGGAGGCCGAGTATGTGGCAGTTTTTGAAGTAGCCAAGAAGCCGTTTGGCTCAAGAACTTCTTGATGGATCTAGAAGTGGTACTTTCGATATAGTCAGCAATTTCAATCTATTGTGACAATAGTAGTGCAGTTGCTAACTCGAAGGAACCAAAGATTCATAAGAAGGGAAAAACATCGAGTGTAAGTATCACCTGATTCGAGCGATCGTATAGAAAGGTGATGTAGCTGTGACCAAGATTGCATCAGCAAACAACCTAGCAGATCCTTTTACAAATGGCTTACATGCCAAGACTTTTGATAGTCACGTAAAGGGCATGGAAGTGAGATGCGTGGCAGCATGGTTTTGAGTCTAAGTGGGAGATTGTTTGAAACTTATACTAAAAGCCATGCTTTTATGTAATGGATTAATATTTAATTAGTTAATTATTAATCAGTTTTATCCCTTTTTGATGAGAATCTATTATGGGCAATGTTTGCATGATATAATTGTATATTGTGCATGTGTCTTTTATTCTACATAGTAGATGATCCAGTGTGTAGAGTACGGCTTACACACAGAAGATTGGATCATCGGTTCTTGTGGAATATAAGTTTTGGTTCACAATCTTAGATGGAATTTGACACACCATTAGTAGGATTGTAGTACAATGTTTTAGTAGGTTTGTCTTGACTACAGGGAACGGTTCTAGTTCCAACTCATTGTGCTAGTACATTTTGTGTGTATTGAACATGACCGTTTTAAGGTAATTGTTTTAGTACTGACATTTTAAGACAATTAGTGCCTTATAGTTATTAAGAATACTTATGCTCTTAATCCAGATATAATTAATACATATATACATTTAATGTTGTTGACTTTGATTCATTATAAAGTGAGATCTTTTTTCACGGTCAATAGTCTTGGTGAGTTGGGTCACAACATTATATGTATGAAATATATGGATATGAATTATTGATAGAATCCACGCCTCGTTAGAGATTGATGATACCCTCTTGAGTAAACTTACAAGTTTCGGTTATGTCAAACCCTGTAGGTGGATATTTGCATCCGACATATCGAATAAGTTAAGTGGTTAGTCTCAAGGTGTTTTATAAGATGTTGATTAGTGAGAGATTGTTAGTAATCGACATTTAATCAACGGGTATCTGTAATCTTAACGTAGGGAGATTAATAAGTATTTAATAACGTGGAGCTCGAAATATAATCAAGATAAAGATGGGAGTGTAATTATAATTCTTTAGTGGTGTGAATTATAATTTGTGAAATAAGAACAGAATCCGGGTGGGATTAGGTTTTCTTATTTGCACAAGGAGCCTAGATTTATTTCTCCTCAGGTCCCTGCTCTAACCCTATAAATATATCATTATGTTCTCTAGGTCACACAATAGTCATTCAGAAAATTAGAATAGAGGCTGTGAGAGAGAGAACAAAGAGATCATGTAGAAGTCCACACTTGGCTACATGATCGAGATATAAGGGAATATGGCAGAAGATCATGAGGTACTGTCGAGCAACGTTTGTTACATACAGTAATTAGGTCTGTCAAGCTCTAAAATAAACAAGTCAACCAGCGTTCGTGTCTACGGATGAGAGGTAAACCCTAATTCCGCCTTGTAGGGTTTGTGTTTTTTTTTTTATTGTTTAATCTGTATGTGTAATTACTGGGTTCTGGAATTTGTTTCCCAACAGGAGTAACTAATGGGATGAGGTGGTGGCTAGCATTGCAGGGAGTGAAGGATTCCATAGATAAGGCTGGTGAAATTTTCAGAGATAAGGCAATAAAAGTTTTGGATATAACAATAATTTAGGATTTATATTGGGTGGAGGTTACGTAGTAGTGCAGGTGCAGAGTATGGAGTTTTATAGGGATAAGAAATGGTGAGGGTTTTAAAAAGATAAAAAACAATTATCATGTATTGGGATATTATATGATGTGAGATATTATATCTACCTTATTATGTACATACCAACGTTTATTTGGATGTAGCATACGAAACTCTTTCGTGCGCGTACATATTCGAACACAGACAAAATTTGTAAAAATACAAATTAAAATAACATGAACTAATAATTTTATGAATCAAAATATTTTGTAGCACGTCGTTTGAAACTCGGATCTTTATCACGATACTTAATTTGAATTAATTTATTTGACTATACAAAAATAGGGCCGAAAATAGGTTGGTTACAAATGTTCAAGTAGTTCACACTGATGTTTAGGATTTGTCCAGTTGACTTTGGGGTTCAATATAATTTAGCTTATAAATTCCTTTAGTATTTAACCTTAGAGTTTAAGGTGTTAACTTAAGATTATAAATTTTTTACAGATTCAAGAGGGAAAGAACAACTTTTCTTTCTCTATTGGGAGAAAGTAGTGAGCGAAGCTAATATCTTCATATTTAGTATCCTTTGAAGTTTACCATTGTCGGACCACTTTTTCACCATCTCTCCTAAATTTTTATACCAGTACTAACCTAATTTTTTATTGATGTTCACCCATTGTACCAGTACAGAACCTGGTTTTACCAGTACAACTGTATTTCGAAAAACATAGCACAATTCGGATATAGATGTTTTGATGCATGAGTTCGATTTCTACCATTTCTAAACGATAAATACAACACATATGAGTCAAAGTATACTTAAAGAGAGAGTGGATAAATGTTAATCTACCTCTTCTCTGAATATCTAAGCTATAAATGAGGATTTTGGCGAAAATGAGATATCAGAGAAGAAGAACGGAAGGAGGGACTCTGCGGTGGCTTTGAGATGATTGCGTGGAAGGTTTGTGGATGCTTCTTTTGTTTTTAATTACCAAAATGAACCCAAAAAGGCTACAAAGGAAGTAACGATAATGTTAAAACTGCAAAAAAAATAGTCCTATAGATATGAGACCCAACATAGAGGATAAGACATCTTAAACATGTTAGACGGCACCTCAAAAGCCAACCAGAGACAATCCTACTAGCAAACTCCCCTACAAAATACCCCCAGAAGCAATCACAATCCAGAATCCTTCGCTGGGAAATAATGTCCATAGTTTTTTTTTTTTATTCGTCATTCCTAATCTATTACATGAGAGGAGGGGTGAATGGAACTCGATCCCAAGATGTAGTGTGGGGCATCCAAGAGCTCTACCGCATGAGCTAGCCACCACTTGCTAATGTCCATAGTTAACGGGGGTGTCCATGTGAATGTGTAGAGAATTCAAAGGATACAAAAGAGTCGGAAATGATACAAACATCTTGTCCTTCCAAAACACTGAGCCAAACTCCAAAATAATACCATCGCTCCACCAAGATGCCAAACCACCAGCTAACTTTACCAAAATTCCAAAATCACTCCTTCTAAACTTGAGATTCCTCAACCATACTAGGGTATCTCTCTTAATCAGAGTCTCTGTGAGGAATACGACTAGAGGGCGATCAGACCCGGCCGTGAAATTATTGAGACCCTAAGCAAATTTGAAAAACGAGGCCCCTTTATATTTTCTTAAGAACTTCAAAAAAATAATGTTACCTTTAGAATAAAATTTGTTATCAATGTGTGTTTCAAAATTTATGAAGTTGTTAATACTTGTTCAATAAGAGAATAAAAAAATAAGATTAAAAAAACATGAATTCCGTTAGCAAAGAAACAATAAAGTCCAAATTAATCATTTTTTTTTTTACAAATTTGAACTACTTTTAGCTATTTAAATGAATCTATTCTACACTAACTATCATAAAAATCTACTGGGGGACTAATATCAGAAGGAAAATTATAAAATCACTGGGCTGTCGTTAAGGTTTAAAAAATGTATAAAAGTACGTGAAAGTATATGAAAATGTAAAGAGTATACAAAAATATTTTTTCCTTTGTCTTTTTCCTTATTGTCAGCTCCATTGACTGTCAATAAAAAATTGATTGCAAGATAAGAAATATGTGACCAAAATTAAACAAACAATGAAAACTTAAACAATAAGGATAAAAGAGAAAAGAAATAGTAGGCCTAGGGAGCTAAGAGTATCCCCAAATCCCAATAAGAAAATATTGTTAAAGTTTTCAGATTTTTCCCTTCTTCCTACTCTCTATATCTCCCTCTCCTACTCTTCCTTTGTTGTAAAGCAAAAGAGAAGAGAACAAGAAGTTCCCTATTGACTTGAAGTCAAT